>OY755243.1:87270070-87377570 GCA_963576725.1 Azorinus chamasolen | reverse complement strand
ATCGTTTAAGACTGGTATTTTATTTGAAATAACTTTATATAAAAGGGGTATTCCGTTTATTTTAGGTTACGAGCGTAGATACACCTGGACAGTGCAAGTAACCGCAGTTACCTCGGTATAGATGTATGGCTAGACGTTTTGTTACCTGAGGAGCGTATGCTGTGAGCCGCTTGGATAGGAGAGGGAAATAAAAATATCACAGACTTTAATAGCAGGTAATGTTGCATTTTAAGTTTTGGAAATTGGACTTTTTGTGGTAATTTGTTGCAAATAAATGCATGTTGCCAGCCATTCTATTTATATGTTTGTATTTTTATTGATATATACATTTCAATTTTCCAACTTCTATCGAGTAACTTTCTGATCTATGATGTACACCAATCAACGGAATAAATTCTACAGAATAATAATTTTATATATATTTTTTTCAAATAAGGGTTTCAGTGACTGAGTTATTTCTAAGCAATGTTAGTCTTAATGCTATGTTTATTTGGTAAATAACAGTTCTCAAGTATGAGTTTCTGAAATTCATATGCACAAAAATAGACAATTGTACGATTGTACAGTGAAACCCTTTTAACCTTTTTACTCCATAAATACGCATTTCTACGCCTCTGATCTGGGTCTGCTCTGTTTGCTCATGGTATTACCCTTCAATTGCTATTCGCGTCAATATACCTTCCTGTAAATAGTGAAGAACCAGATGAGACAGCTCCTGCAGGAATTGTCTCATCAGGGTCTGCACTATTTACAAGTTGATTGTACAACCAGTGCACTTCACAGCAGTAATTGCACAGCGAAATACTTGTACACAGTGAAGATATATGTAATTATACAACAGGGCATGGGTAAAGAAGGAGACATGTATTTTAAAATTCAGCAAGAGAAGGGATAAGATAGATATGATTCTACAGTTTCTGTCATAGTCAAACATCCACGTGTCCATTTGTTCCTAAAACAGTTAATCTAATTAATATTCATGATGTCATTATTTCTTACATGATTATTCAAGGAATAAAGGGTTAATCATTAATGTGCGGCAACTGAGTATATAAAACGTTCTCAACCACTATAGACCCAGATCAACGGGCTCTTGAGATGGCCATTTGATCAGGGCCTGTTTGTCATAACCGGTTATTTCTTCAGTGATAAGTTTACATAGTATTACACTGCTTTGTTAACTTAATCTCCATGAAGCGATTTAGAGTTAACCCTATATACACCCTAAACAAACAGAGAAGACCCTGATCAGAGGCTACTATAGGAGCCGTCTACTCTGTTTGCAGATGCGCGAAACTGCGCTTACATAAGGTAATAGGTTAAACATACAAATTTCGGGATTTCTACTCAATCTCTATGAGGTAATTAATCAAGACAACTTAACCCTTCACCTGGTGTCCGCGACATCATGACATCTGCAAACAGTTTGGATCTAGATCAGACAATGAGTTTTCTGTGTCTGACCCGGATCCACACTATTTGACACCCGGTGAATCAATTATCAAAAGCTTAATGATTTGGACACTTTTAAAAGTGTAACAAGTTTTTACATGAATCATAGAAGAATATAAGGAGATGACAATATTTGCAATAGGGAAGGGTCTTAACCCTTCGCTTGCTATTCGCGTCAATATACCTACATGTAAATAGTGAAGGAGGAGCTGTCTCATCAGGGTCTGCACTATTTACAAATTGATTGTGCAACCAGTGCACTCCACAGCAGTGATTGCACAGCGAAATACTTGTACACAGTGAATATAATTATACGATAGGGCATGGGTAAAGAAGGAGAAATGTATTTTAAAATTCAGAAAAAGAAGGGTTAAGATAATGAAGAACAGGTGCCTATTTAGGCCGGTGTCTGCTTAATGCAACGCAATAGTCATGCAGAAAGCTCCTAGAGTAAATTTTTCTCCTTCTTTACCCATGGCCTGTTGTATAATTACATATATCTTCACTGTACAAGTATACCGCTGTGCAATCACTGCTGTGGAGTGCACTGGCTGCACAATCAGCTTGTAAATAGTGCAGACCCTGATGAGACAGCTCCTGCAGGAGCTGTCTCATCTGGGTCTTCACTATTTACAGGTAGGTATATTGACGTGAATAGCAAGCGAATTGTTAATCTTGTTTTCAATCAGTCAAGCAGTTTGGAGTCTGATGAGACGTCATATGTGGATCTAAAAATGCGTAAATGTTCAAGAATAACTCCTTTATTTCTCCCCCAAAACCCATGTTGTTGACACTCTTTAGAATCGTCCCGAGGAGACGATTCTAAAGAGTGGTCAGAACATAGAGGTTTGGTAGAGAAATGGCGATTTTAGCTCATTTATCTGTTGCTGCATTGGAGTTACTCAGGTCTCATCGGGATTCAAGATTTTGAAAATGCAGGACATGTGAATAACTGGATAAGTGTTAACCTCTAGCTCCAAACACTACGACTTTCTCAGCCTATGCAAACAGAGTAGACCAAAATTAGACAGTTCCTATAGGAACCGTCTGATCAGGGAGCTGCTCTGGTTGCTTATGAATTTATAATAGATCTGACTCAGCAGTTTCTGCCAATACCAAAACATCCCGTGAACCAAATCCTTCGGACGAGACTATAAACCGAGGCCCGATGTATCAGTGCTTTACACTGGGCATCTAAAAGAACCAGAGAAACTCAGTCGAGAACAAGAGTAGGGCATCGTGCCCGGGACTCTCTGTATCCTCTCCCCCTCTCTGGGGCGTCCAATTAGCCCATAGTGAACAGAAACGGACGTTAATCAAAACAAACAAACAAAAATATTCCATCTTTAAAGAATCAGCTAATATTGTATATTTATCCAGTCACCAGGCTTCTCTAGTGACATAATAAAGGGGGTGCAAATAAACTTAGGTTTATTAGGTTACTTCCGGTAGTAGAAGGTTTATTAGGGTAGTAAATAGGCGGAATGATTCAATAACCATGGAACTATTTTAATTTTCTGTAAATATGCATGAACATGTTGACGGAATAGATCTAACAGAAAAATCACCAATACAATTATTCAAATAAAAAAGAGAAGAAAAAAATATGGCTATATAGCTGGATTCGAACCCGCGCCTGATTCTACAAAAGCCAAATCTGATCTCTCTAGAGACGTCGTGCTTACCGATTACGCCACTGAAGCCACATACAAAGCGACGTTGATTCATCAGTTTTATTAATTTAATTCATCGCAGGCAAAACGCGTTTTTGATAAAAATCAAGTCGGGGGCAAATATTTACAGATAAATAGTAAATGTTTTCTTTTCATTTCATAATAATTTGTTTGATAAAGCTCTTACAGGGGCGGTGATTGTCATAGACCTAAATATAGCCTGATCAGTTCCATCGATTTATGAGTGACGTTAGTCCTATCTAAAAATAGAAACCGAGACGACGGAACTCGAATTTGACCATACAGCCTCCTGGAGAATATTATCATGTCTGTTTGAATTAACATATCGACTCTCGATTCAAATGATCTTATTTTTCAAATTCAACCACGTTTTCCCCTCTTGTTATGTAAGTATCGAACCTATTTTCCTCTGCGGTAGCTCATTATTTACGTCTCTAGAATGGAAATGAAAAGGGAGGTCCGTTGATCGAAAAACGCATTTTCAAGAGAAAACAGTTGAGGCTCGGCAAGCCTCGCCTCAACGTTTTCTCCCCTCGTCGGATAAAGCGTCCCATCTACGGCACTAACCTATTATTCTCTATATCATGATGTCGTCAACATATCTTATACGAATATTCAACGGGGACAGTGTTTACAGAGTTAACCCTTTCCTTCCTATGAACGATTTTTCACGCATTTGCAAACAGCGTAGACTCAAATTGTTTGTCCGGGTCTGCTCTGTATGATAAACAATTCGATAGATATGTTAGATCTGTTTCTTTACCGTCTAAAATGGCTACAGTGTTCCACCTTACATATTTTGTTATAACTATTGTGGTCATGACTATTCAGTATGTATTGAAATTTGGAATAAACATGGAACCGATAAAGTAGAAATATTCACACTAAATGCTGGTCTTTAGATTCTACATCAATTAACAACTCTTAGAACATTCATAATTTTACTGCGAAAATATTTATATGCTAAAGTCGGTTATCATACGACCAAAAGTCCTCATTTTCGACAATCGCTACTGTCGAAACTACGGTGGAAACTGTCGCATATTCTAGTGTGTAGCAATATCGAGTAACTAACTTTAAATACGTCATTTATATTATTAGGAACAATCACAATGAACTCTGCTGAATTTTCTGCAATGAAGGGAGCGGTTGGTGCCCGGCTAGAAGAGAAAGGGGAATTCCGGCGGATGGACGGTGAGATGGCTAGTCTAGTCCGCAGGGTTGGCAAACTGGAGATGCAGAGCAAGATTGTCATGAAAAGTAAGTAGGCCACGAGCTATTATCAGAACAACAGATACATATGTGTACTCAAATACATAATTTCTCCACCAAACCCTATGTTGTGACCACTCTTTAGAATCGTCTCGTAGAGGGATGAAAGGTCTGTCAGTTGAAGCGCGTGTGGAACGTTCTGACAACGTTTTGGTCATGTCATTCACGTGACTGCTTCAATGCTATAATCTACTCATTTCTTTTCCCGTTTTGGTAATGGTTTTCAAACGTTTTAGTTTACTTTTCCTTTCCAAAATATACAGGAATTCTTCGGATAACTCTCATTATGATAAGAGTGAGATTTCAAGGGGCACTATTTTAAACGCTCAACTCCTCATCAGCATTTAACTTAGAATCGCAGGCACATCGCAGTGCAAGGGCGGGTCGACAGTTCTGGTTCAAATAGTAGTTAAGTGGTATTTTGCTGTATTGAAAATATGAGAGTAGACATATGGATCCGTCTATGGTACATTAATACACAAAAATGTTAAATCGGACGTGGCATTGGTACGATTGTTGAATCGGTACTTAACCCTTTCCCTGTTCTGTGTTTATTACAAATTCCAATACCTGATATTCATGGACAAAATAGTTCAATGTATAATGAAATACGGAAGATGGAACACTGTAGTCATTTTAGTATCGAAAAAGATCTATCAAATTCCATTAGCAAACAGAGCAGACCCTGATCAGACGGCTCCTCTAGGAGCCGTCTGATCTGGGTCTACTCTGTTTGCAAATGCGTGAAAATGCGTTTATATGAGGGAAAGCGTTAAGACTGGCTTCCGCCATTATAAAAACTCTTAACATATCGGAGCAAGAGTTCACCAGATTTACCTATTTGAACGGCGGATAAGTCAAGTTTGCAAGTTTTGGCAGGAACGACCGAAGAAATACATAACATTATATATTCTATTGCAACGCAAAACTACACAAATATGAAAGTAAGTAAAAGAGTTGAACCAGACATATGAATCAGATCATGTTGTCATACTGAGCATATGCCACTCTAAACAACATAGTCCGGCCACGATGTTATAAAACTTTTTTGTGTGAGTCTAAGATCATTCTCAAGCATCTGAATTTTCAGATTCTGAGCCTGCTCATCAGATACTAGAGAATAATCTCAGACTCAGACTCAAAACTTATAAGCTTGGACCCCGGGCTGGGCCTGAACTCACTAACATTCTCTCAGACTAAAAACTCAGGAATATTCTCAAACACGGTTGCTTGGTTCCCGGTTTCTAACAGAAAGTCATAAACTGGAAATTAAGTAAACATGATTTAGGATATTCACGAGTCTCAAGCCTGTGAACTAAAGTCTAGTGTTTTTATTTTTACCAAGTGTTTCCTGACACAGTTGCAGGGGTAAGGCCCGATGCCGCGGAGAGAGACGAAGACGTCATCGCCTTCACAGCCAAGATGTCTGCCCACTCCATGGTAGGGGCCGGTGATAGGCTTTTCTTCGATGACGTAATGGCGAATGTTGGAAACGCTTACGACAGGGAAGCCAAAGAGTTTGTTGCTCCTTTTAACGGTCTTTACTTATTCGCGCTGACGGTCAGGGCCAAGTTCCACAAGAAGGTATGTGCGGAATTGGTCGGGAAAAACATGGTGCTTGCCAGATCTTCGTCGGGATATGGCGGAATCGAGCGTGCGACTGCAACAGTCAGCGTAGTTATTCTGATAAATAGAGATGAAAGAGTGTTTGTGAGGCAGATCAACGACGAGAAAATTGGCGAGTATCACGGTTATGGCTGTTCCGTGTTTGCTGGATTTTTGGTGTCGAAAGTAAAGTAAATGTAAATGAAACTAATCAAGTGAAATAAACACAAATAAACAAAACAAATAGTGAGGATAGAGAAGTGTGGTTAGATCTAGAGTACATGTTTTACTTTATTACAGCCGAAGTACTGCGGCCTTTTAACCATTACTCCATAAGTATTTATGTAAGAAGTACTGACATTATAAATATCAATCAGCTGGATTTTTATACTGGCATATGGGCACAGAAATGTTTGGACATGGCATACATTACAGTGTAAGATCTATATTATTTCACAAGCAAACAGAGCATACCCTTATCATACAGATCCTACAGAAACCATCTGATCTGGATACACTTTGTTTTCAAAGGCGTCAATGGAGTATCCATGGAGTAAAGGATTAAGCATACATGCAATGCCTGGGAGAGAGGCATGGCCAAAGGGGCATGTTTCAGCTTATATACTCATTATTTCTCCCTAAGCCCTATGTTGCAACCATTCTTATATACAGGTCATTGTTGATATAGGGGTTACTCTTAACCCTTGCAATACTGAATGGACTCAAATGGACTATTCTAAGATTTAAGCATGCGGTGAATGTCTAGGGATATTTCTAAAGAAAATTGAAACATGACAAACAGTGTAGACCCTGGTGAGAGAGCTCCTTTAGGAGCCCTGATCTGGGTCTACTATGTTGCAAAGGACATAAGTGAGTCGTGTCCAACACTTTAAGGGTTACAAAATAAACAGGTTAACCTAAGGTCTCTGGGTTTTGGGTTTAGCAAACAGTAGAGACAAATGCCAACTGCCGCTTGTAATGACGCACTGTATAATCAGTGTCTACGCTGGTTTGTGTCGATAAAATACTTCTGTGATGACCGATATAGGTCAAGACCAGACGCACGTACTTGTTGTCCGGTTCACGACATTCACGAGGATTTGGAGAGCAATAAATCATAAGAAAGTAATGGGTTAAGACAAGGCACTACTGACGTTTCGACTAATTCGGGTAACTCCGTGGACACTTTTTTCACGTGACAAAGATGATGTATGTTTCAAGTATGTGTGGAAGTTGTCCTAATTTAACATCACCACATACGTACGCTTTTAAGTTCCTTTGCTGAGAAAATATCCAAATCAGAAGGATCCTACAAGAGAAGTCTGGTCAAGGTTTGCTCTGTTACAACCCGTTCTGTAGTAACGTTGCAAATTGTAGTAATTACTACGAAACGGGTTACCTGAATTTGGCATACCAACCCACTTTGTAGTATTTACTACAATTTGCAACGTCACTACAAAACGGGTTGGGAGGGTTACACGCAAATTGTAGTAACCCGTTTTGTAGTAATTACCACAACTTGCAACGTTACTACAACACGGGTTGTAACATTGCTCTGTTTGCTATGAAACAATATTAATTTGATTCTACAATTTCCGTCAAGGTAACAGATGCTATCTACAGTATCATTAATTTTGTAATAAAAATAAATTCAGTTTATTAATAGAAATAAGTCATTATTTCTTGCATGTATATTCATGATATTAGTAAATGTTTAAAACACATGTTTGTTCTGAAGACAGATACGATTTTATATGCCAGGAAATATATTGTTCATTCAAATAAATTGTTACATAGTAACGATCTAAAATGTAATCGTTGCCAGGTGAGGGTAATTCTAATAATGTAAACAAATGTTTCTATATGTGTAACATTACTCATGGAATAAAATGTGTTGAAATATAAAACTGAGAAGTGGTGTGAGTAATTTTGACCTGTTTCCATTGTTCCATGCTATTGTTCAAAATCATTTCATGAAATACATTGACCCCAATCCGTCATAATTATGTTCTTTTTTACCAAATCTCTTTAAATAAATTTACCGAAAAGAAGCAGAAAAAGTGTAAACATTAGAAATGTTTAGTTTTGAAACAATTGTGATAAATAGTGTATTTGCTCCTTTGGAGCATTTACTCTAATGATAACAATGGTTTTAAGAAGTGACTTATAGTGGCGTCAAAGTTATTTAGTTTGCTGTTTAGTTTGACAAAAAGTGTACATTGCAAACTTAAGGCGGTACTTCCATCTACCCCTATTGTATGTTTGTTTTGTCTTTGTGCGTCTCTTGATGTTTTTATAGTTATGTACATTTGCTGTTTCCTTGTGTTGCTGTTCGGGCGACTGTTTGTTCTGTATGTGGTGTTTCCTGCATGACTCATTTTTGTACTTTTAAACTGCGTACGTTCTGATTTGAGTATCATTTTACACATTATCTGACTCAAAACTCAAGAATATTATAAGTGCTTGCGCTGTTTCTGGAAAATGGAACTTTCGCAATCTAGTTTGTGAGAATATACATTGTAATTGAAATCCAAGTCCCAGAATGTCCTGCAATAGATCTGTGTTCGTTTTCAAGAACCGGATTTGAAATGACTTGATAATAAATTCAAACTAAAAAATGGAAATGGTAACCACCAGAATGTAGACAAACTGATCGTTACAAGTTTCGGAAATTATTGAAATTGAGACACAAACTACAGAATGTATTTCTTGTGTCTCTGGTTTATTCTCTTAGGGCGGTAAAATAACCACAGCACACGTTTGACAAATAACAATCGGTAAAGCCAGCAATCTGACAAACTACAACATTATTTCATTTAAGTTCATTTATTGTATCTTACTTGTACAGTAAAACCTCTTTATAACGGCCACTAAAATACATCAAGTAGTTTATGTTAAAGGCAGGTGGCTGCTTGAAGCAAGGAGAAAGTAAAACAGAACGATCCTACAGGAGCGTTTTGTTTTACTTTCACCTTGCTTTAAGCAGCCACCTGTCCTAAAAACCAACTTATTAACACAATTTAGTGGCCGTTTTAGAGAGGTTTTACTGTATTTGATCGATCTCAAGTTTGAAATGGATACATGCAATATATATCCTACCATTTTAACCAATGGCAGCTAAACACTTTCTTTCATTTAAACGCTTTTAACGCCTTTGCAAATAGAGTAGTCCCAGATCAGACGGCTTCTACAGGGGCCGTCCGAACAGGGTATGCTCTGTTTGCATATGACATTATGATAGATCTGACTACAGTTTTTTTCCAATACCAAAAACATTCTGTGTACATATGCCACTACATGTAATTTGCTAATAAATATTCATGATGCTATTTTTGCGTAAAAATTAAACAGGGAAAGGTGAATGAATTTTGGCGGTAGAAAAAAACTCGTTTTTCTTTAAACCTTTTCTCCATGAATATTCATATAAGAAATAATGCCATTATGAATATTAATTAAAATATCTATCATAATAGCACATGAACACTGGAACTTGTGATCATAACAGAAACTGGAGAACCATATCTTTATTATATCGTGGACAATCACGGCAGACCCTGATCAGACGGCTCCTATAGGAACCGTCTGATCTGGGTCTACTCTGTTTGCAAAGGCGTAGGATTAAAAAACGATCAGAGTTTCGAACAGTTTGGATACGTAGTTCTTATCTGGATCCACACTATTTGCAAAGATAATCACATTGACTGTCAAAGAGTACAGCAGATGGTAGCTAAGTGCAAGACGTGGGCAACGCAGAAATCACACGAAGGAGCTTCTTTCTCTCACTCACACTGCCGTACCCAGCTCTTAGAATAATGAATGATGTACTTCGATTGAATGGGTTAAAGTGATAGCCTCTCCTTGCCACGTCTTTCAAAAATGCCTAACAATCACATACATCATTTGGTTATATGCTGAAAAGTGTATCACATGGAAACCAGTCGAATAAACTCCGAAGAAGACAAACTTTCACGTGTTTGGTATCAAAGACCTGATGTATTCGACCAAGTATTAGTATTTATTCGGCTCGCGTTTTAGTTTTGTTAACTGTTCAACCAAGGCAGATATATAATATTTTATTGTAGAACAAAAATTATAACTATCGATGAAAACGGTTTATTTTGTATCACAGGGGCATTTTTCGATATAAGTTCAAATTGACAATCTTCATAATAATGATTGAACATAACAAACACCATTTTTTTTAAAAAAATATTATCGAAAATGTATGTTCATTGTAGGGACCTCTTTAAAGAAAATCTGACAGAAAAAGGCTTATAAGCTGTTTTATAATGTTATATGACCACAGAAAAGTTTGCCTTTAAAGAAACGATTTATCATATCTATAGTATTACATAAGCAAACACAGCAGGCCGTGATTATAGACGGAACAATTCTGCTTGCCATGCAGGTGGTCTGATCTGGGTCTTCTCTGTTGCACAGGCATCTCTCTCGTATAAATCGTTAATCTTAATACCACTAAACGCGACCTTATGTGAATTTGCCAACAGTTCTGATCCAAAACGGAAAACCTATGTCGAGTAAGTTTTACCAGCGCCACCTAGTTTGACAGGGGCAGATAACCGACAAAAGACGCCCATTGACTATATAGGGAACTTTCATCACGGCTATGCAGTTGACTATAGGGGGAACTTTCATCACGGCTTTGTATTATACTATAGGGGGGACTTTTATCACGGTATGCGTCAGACTTTATGCATTAGACTATATAGAGTGAACTTTCATCACAGGTATGCATAACAATATAGAAGGAACTTTCATCACGGCTATATATCAGACTATGAATGTTTCATCACAGCTATTTATTAGACTATAGACTATAGACATCAATAATGTGTATTTGTAATGACTGATGAAAACAGTGCGAATGGAGCGAACAGGAAAAAAACTCACATAATTTTTTTCATTGATTTTAATTAGATCTAGATCTTCTCAAAACAATTCTTTGGACAATGTTTTTTTTTCTAAATTCGCGCCTGATCATGACTATTAATTATAGCAGGAGATTTCATCACGGGTATGTGCAAGCGTAGATCTAGATCTATAGTGGGAAAGTTCAGCACGACTGTCTGGTTGATGCGTCTCGATCTACTTTGTTGGTAAAATCGTGAACTGTTTGCAAATTCGTGAAAATCATTTATATAGGAGGGTAAGAGTTTATTTTCTATCTGTATAGATGTAGATCTATATAGTTTGTCTTCTAATTAACTTTTTGCTATTCCTCAAGTTTTATATGTGGTGTGCGGTGGTCTAGTGGTAACGCATTTGACTACCAGTCCGGGGGTCCGGGGTTCAAATCCCGGTCTCTCCAGAAAGTTTCAGAGACGCTTTTCAATGTCTCCCACCCGCACCTCCTCACCACCCAGGGGTTGAAATGGGTACATGTGAGGGTCACTAGCCGGTACTGCGGCTGCATTAATGCGCCATATGTTAGTAGTGCTCAATATTGTAGGCGAATGACTCAATGACAAAGGGAGTAAATGTACAGTCGGCTGAGCGGTCATTCAGACTGAAAGTAGACACTTGTGTTTTTTACTTTTATATAAATTCCCTGCTAATGTTTTTACCGTTCTCTCTATTTACTGCGACCTTACACGAAAACGAGGTTTACTGCCAGAAAGTTCTTTTCATTGAATATATTGCTGATATGAACGCCAAATTTTACTGTGTTTGACGTATAAGTAATCTTTTAAAGGCTGTCAGCGGTTCGCATTCAGGGACGAGGTGTGTCCGACTAACGACTTTTGGCCATTTATATCATTTTTCTTGTGCCGTGTTCATTTTATTCCTAATTTGACTGTGAAAATCTTTGCATATTCGAATAAAACAATGTCTTTGCTTACGGAATAGCTTTTTATTTGATCGAAATCGGTGCGTTTCTCGAATGGTTTAAAGTAGAGCAGTGGGTAATTTTGATCTTTTGAAGTCGGATCCCTTTTTTCTATATAATCATAAGCTGACGTGTTTGGTCTTATTTTAGAGGGTCCTACTTGCACATGAATCTCTTCAACCACTTCTGTGTTTTTGTATGAAACAGGATGACCTCAGTTTTGTCAGTATTGAGCTACAGCATGTTCTGGTGCATCCAAGAGACTATTTCTTTGAGACAGTTCTCAACTCGTGATAAAGCTTCTTGTTGACAGGAACTGTCCTTGGCCTAAAGGATACAATGTAGGTATAATTGTGAGTCATCGGCATAAAAATGTTGGTTTAGCCTATGGCTTCTGTAGATTGAGCCGACAGGTTTTGTGTACATGATGAGTGTTTTGGTCCTATGACCGATCCCTGTAGCACGCTATATAATTCTTGTCAACTGGAGTGGACAATTCCCCATCTACTGACATTATTTGATAGCGGTCATTTGGATAGGAGATTTAAGGGATTTCACTCAAGGGGTTTCCCAATGATTCGTAAGTCTTTTTCTAGGCGTTTTAGCAACGTTTCGTGATCGATAGTGTCAAATGCAGCCGATAAGTCAAGCATTACCAGAATTGTAATTTCGTATTTATCTAAGGATTTAAGGATGTCGTTTTTAACTTTCAGAAGAGCAGTCCTTGTTGAATGATGCTTTCGGCATGCTGACTGATGGTGCTCATGTAGATTGTTTGAGGTTAAGTTGGACTCATTGCGTTTTTCGACCACTTTTTCTAATAATGTTGAGACAAATGGCAGATTTAATACATGCCTATGATTCTTAAGTTCATTTGAATCGAGATCCGGTTTCTTTAAAAGAGGTCTGACATGTGACCGTTTGAAACTTTTTGGAAGGTAGGCAGTGTCTAAAGAGGAGTTTACGCTGTTTGTCAAAATAGGTAGGAGTTCATCAATGCATGACTTTTAACAGCCATATAGGTATTGGATCTTGTTCGCAAGACTTACAGGGGGATGCCTCAATGATCTGTTCTATTTCTTCTACTGTAGAAAACTTTTCTAGAACGTTTGTTAAATGCTTCATCTCAGTGGTAATCGGCGCACTGGATACAGTACCTGATGCAATATCTGTCCGTATTTTGTCCACTTTGTCAGCGAAAAAGTCATTGAAGTTTTGTGAAAGTTGTTTCGAGGACGCCGTCTTAGGCAATGAGATGTCACAAGTTGAACCTAGCAGATGCTTAGTGATTCTGAAAAGACGTTTTGAGTCTTCCTGGATTGATTAAACTTTCTCTGAGTAGAACTCAATCTTTGACTTTATTAGTAGCTTGTTGACTTGACGCACTGTTCTCTGTATATCTGATGGTCTATTGTGAGTCTTGACTTGTTCAGTTCCGTTCGAACTTGCGCCTTACATGTTTACAATCGTGCAGTTCCTGGGTATACCAAGGACATGATGGTCTGAGCGTTATGGTTTTTGTACACAGCTGTGCATGTTTATTGAGAAGTGCCCCAATTGTTTGTGTATATGATTGAACCAGCTCACCAACATTCAATGAATATATGTTATATGAACACCAGAATTTTGACCCTGAAAGAAATTTCACATTCATATCTATAGTATTACATAAGCAAAGAGAGCATACCCTGATTAGCCAGATTATTTAGGGTCTATTCTGTGTTTGGGCTTGGTCTTTTCTGTTCAAAATGCATCAAAGCGCGTCTCTATTGTGTAAAGGGTTAACAGTCATCCTGTAAAGTACCACCTTAATTAGTTATGTTTGCAAACAATTCGTATCCAGATAAGATACCGAATAAGTTGGCAGTTTACCAGGATCCAATACGTTTGACATTAGATTAGCAGATTCGTTTAACTCTTTGCACGCTAAGTAAATTTTCCTCTGCAACAATTGTCGTCTGCTTCAATTCTTAAAATAAACTTTCTATCATTTCTTTGCAAAAATATGGTCAGGATGACAAACAGTTTGGATCCTGATGAGACGCCGCATTATGCGGCGTCTCATCTGGATCCATACTGTTTGCATAGGCGATCATAGTTTCGTCGCTAGCGTGCAAAGAGTTAACTGAATTGATTCTTTCGCTTCCAATGACGCATCTGTGATAACCTATGCAAACAATTTGGATCTGGATGAGACGCGAGTCCGGATCCGAACTGTTTGTTGCTGCGACTATATTTTTTGAAACAGAAATAAAGACAATTGCAGCAGACGACAGGTGTTGCAGACGAGACGAAATATGGCAGCGACAGTGTTATGTTAATTGAAACAAATCGCATATTAAGCAAATAGTATAATGTTCTTTACCACGAGTTTATTTAATTTGTTAACATATTAAGTACGTTTTATATTCACTTCATACATAGACTTAGATAGCGTTTAACAATCTTCTTTCTTTATGTAGTTTGTTTCACACAAAATAATTGAGTAATAATATTAATTAAAAAAACTAGGAATTTGTTTCAAATGTGTGTTTGATAATGTCATAACAAGGACAGTCGTATATTCTACGGAGATTGCCGACTTGGTCCGAGTATTTACGATTATAACAATGAGCATTTTTATGAATGTTGTTTATTATTATATTAAACCAATTCACCGCATTGCAACTTCATATTGTTCTACACTTTCGCTTTATTTTGAAGAAAAAATGTGAAAAAGTTGTGAATCGTTACAATTGTAAATCTTGTATTTGATGAATATTCATGTAAGATAAAAATATAAATAAAGTATTGTTTTGGTAAACAGAACTCTGTGACACATAAACAAATCGAGTGGAACCCGATTAGACAGCTACTACAGGAGTTGTGTCATTTGGGTCTACTCTGTTTAGAAAGGGTTGACCCTGTTCCTCATATAAACACATTTTCTCTCATTTGAAAACAATGGAGACACAGATCAGACGGTTGCTTAAGGAGCCGTCTGATCAGCGTCTACTCTGTTTGCCTTTGACATAGTACACATCTGATTCTACAGTTTTTGTCAAAGCAAAACATCCCCTTGCAAAAGTTTACATTATAACCACTGAGCTAATACATTTTCATATTGTCAATATTCCTTACACGAATACTGAACAGGAAATTGTTAAAAAGGTGAGTTTATCAAATAAAAGCTTAAATGGTATACATGTGCTCTTTCTCTTTGCTTATATTTGTTGTCTCCCTTTGTTCATGTCAAAGCAATCACAGCTTATCTCTCCCATGAGGTGCCATTAAGTCCAACGTCGGGCCAATAGCCACAATTCCGAAGGGATTGATGCTAGTAAGACATCCCTGTGAAAAAATGTTTTGTGTTAATCTTATTCAATGTTCAAAGCAATTACAGTAATGATCCCTGTACTCCATATACACACCTTTTAACGCTTTTGCAAACAGAGTACATGTATACCCATATCAGAAAAAGCTCTAATCTGATTAGGATGTGATATGTGTACGTATGGAAAAAACAGCTCTGATTCTTCATTTTCTGCAATAGCCAAATGTTCCTAAGTTCATTTGTAATTGTAAAAAATCCAATTAACCATTTTACTCCTCCATAATAAACCTTTTAATGCCTTTGCTAACAGACTATATCTAAATCAGTCGGCTGCTACAGGAGCCATCTGATCGAGGTTCGCTATGTTTGCTTGTCAAATAGTGTAGATCTGTACACTTTCTGACATTGGCAAAAGTCATTTTGTTTACATGCCGATCTAAACATTATTCTAATTAATATTCATGAAGTCATGGATTCTTGTAAATAGTCATGAGGTAAAGGGTTAACATTAATGGTCATAATTTCTTACATTCATGGAATAAAACGTTAATACTCATGGAGTATAGAGTTAATACTCATGGAGTAAAGAGTTAATACTCATGGAGTATAGAGTCAATACTCATCCCACGGAGTATAGAGTTAATACTCATGGAGTATAGAGTTAATACTCATGGAGTAAAGAGTTAATACTCATGGAGTATAGAGTTAATACTCATCCCATGGAGTATAGATTTAATACTCATGGAGTATAGAGTTAATACTCATCCCATGGAGTATAGAGTTAATACTCATGGAGTATAGAGTTAATACTCATGGAGTAAAGAGTTAATACCCATGGAGTATAGAGTTAATACTCATGGAGTAAAGAGTTAATACCCATGGAATAAAGAGTTAATACTCATGGAGTAAAGAGTTAATACTCATGGGGGTAAAAGGTTAATACTCATGGGGGTAAAAGGTTAATACTCACGGAGTAAAGAGTTAATATTCATGTGGGTAAAAAGTTAATACTCGTTGAGTAAAGAGTTAATACTCATGGGGTAAAAAGTTAATACTCGTGGAGTAAAGAGTTAATACTCTTTTGGGTAAAGAGTTAATGCCCATACAATAAGAGATGTAATAGTCAATATTCATGGAGTAAAGAGTTAATACTAATGGTGGTAAAGAGTTAATGTCCGTACAGTGAAGACATTTAATAGTCAGTATTTATGGAGTAAAGAGTTAATGCTCATAGAGTAAAAAGTTAATACTCATGGGGGTGGAGGTAAACAGTTAATACTTATAGAGTACAGGTAGATAACAGTTAATACTAATGGAGTAAATTATTAATATCCATGGAGTAAAGAGCTATTTTACATGGAGTAAAGAATTCATACTCATTGAGTAAAGAGTTAAATACACATGGAGTAAAGCGTTTAGCAGAAACTAAAGAACCAGATCCATATAATTCCATAAGCTAATAGTATAGATCCTGTTCACAGCCCCTACTACCTTTTTCAAAGGCATATAATAAAAGTTATTAGGTAAAAGATGACTTATTTCTCTGCTTATAATGAATATGTGATTAGCTGTGCAACAGTTTAGATCCAGATACAACCCAAGTCACTTTGTATTCACAGGATTCAACATGTTTGTTATTGTAATGGTGTGTTTTGAAATAAAAATGAAGAAATTAAACAAAGGAAATATATCTTGCAGACAAAAACTGGTAGAAGAGTTACAATTGTTTTAACCCTGGCTTTCATATAAACGCCTTTTCACACATTTGCAAAGCTTTAGAAGCTGTTTGATTAGAGTCTGCTCTGTTTGCTTATGAAATAATATAGACCCGATTCTACAAATACAAAAAAGTTATAAAACTTCAGCTAATAAATATTCACGATGTTATTATTTTCTAGCATCTCCTGTAAGAAGATAGAGTGCAGTGACATATGCAGAAAGACAGTACATCTTAAGTTCAACAAGAGTGTGGTTAACATATTTTTACACACTTAAATCATATTTACAAAGGTCTGCGATGTCTGCTTATAAAACAATATAGATCAGGGTCGATGCTTATAAAGCTTTTTGGTTGAGTCTGAATTCGTTCTTAAGCTTTTGATTGGTCAGATTTGAGTCAAAGGCTCAAATCTGACCAATCAAAAACTTGAGAACGAACTCAGACTCAACTAAAGGTTTTATAAGCATCGACCCTGATTCTACCATGTCTGTCACAGTAAATTACTCTCTTATTTATATTATAATGCAATTATAAAAATACAAAAAATATATATAGTCAATATTTCTTACAGAATTATTCAGCAGGAAATGGGTTAACGTATAGGTTTCTTCCCGCGACTTTGTGCTAACCTTTGCAAATGGTTTGGATCCAGATGAAATGCCGAGTAGCCTGGCGTCTCATTCGGATCCAAACTTTTTGTCACTCTGATACTCTTGTATGAAAAAATATTGAAGACAAACATAGTTTTGGAATTGAACCAGACAACAATAATTGCAGATGGCAATTGCTCAGAGTGCACACGGTAAAAGGGTTCGTATAAGAAGTCAGTTACTTACAAAATAATGACACTGAATATGCTCCTTGTCCACAGTGTCCCCGATACATGTCTGATACAGTTCCTTGGTATATCCCCACATATTCGGATACTCCTCCAGCCTTTTCTTGTTACACTGTTATGGGAGAGTTAGAGCAAAGAAATGATCACACTTGGAAACTAGTACCATTTAACCTACTTAACATTTACTTTAACCCTTTCTTTCATATTTTCACGCATTTGCAAAAAGAGTAGACTAAGATAAGGAGCCATCTGATCAGGGTCTGCACTGCTTGCTTGTGACAAGGTATGGGTATGATTCTACAGTTTTTGTCAAGGCCAAAATACCCTTGAAATGGCTACCTTATAGAAATTGAGCTAGTAAATATTCATGTTGTCATTATATTGTACATGAATACTGAACAGGGAACGGGTTATAGGCATCCCTTTTACTGCATTTGCAAATAGAGTAGACATAGATCAGCCAGCTCATATAGGAGTCATGTAATACCGCAAGAGTCTGCTCTGCTGGTTTATATAATTACATAGATCTTACACTACAGTTTGTGCCTTGGTCAAGAAGTGCTCATATTCATGTTGTCATTATCAACATTCAACTAATTAAAATTAATTAGTCTCCAAATATTTGAATATCCTTCCGGCCGTGTTACGTTGCTATGGGACAGTAAGAGTAAGGGAATAATAGACTTTGTACAATAAAACTTACAATGTATTTAACCATTTCCTTGTTGGATATTTATATAAAATATTGACATCAATAATATTCATTAGCTGATTTTTATCATGTAACTGTGACCTATTTCAATGACTATAGCTTTAGTTTATTTATTTCTGTTCAATATGGGCTAATTGGATGCCCCAGAGAGAGGGGGAAGGATACAGAGAAACACGGACGCGATGTCCTACGCTAAGTTTCGATAGAATTTCTCAAGTTCCTTTAGATGTTCAGTGTATAGCACTGATACACTGGACCTCGGTTTATTGTCTTGTTCGAATGACTTGGTACAGCGGATGATCGAACCCGGGACCCCTGGTATTGTAGTCGAGCGCGTTAGTCACCTGTTCATATCCACCGCTCTATAGCTTCAGTGTTACTGAATGAGATGTATTTATACACAGGGTGCTTATGTGCATATAACGATTATTCAGCTTTCAGTGTTTTATTGCTACAGTAATCCCATCTAAATTGGACATTCAATTTCGACCTTTAAGATAGACGGCAGCCTAATGCAGGGTGAAAGTCGTGCAGAAAGCTCCAAAAGGAATTTTCTGCACGACTTTTACCCTACATTAAGCAGTCACATGCCTAAAAAGACAATGATTTTAAAACTCCGGTTTAGAGGGTCTAAGCATAGGTAAACCAAGTTTTATCAACATGAATAATTGAGGCTTGGAATGAAGCAGATTTCATAAGCTAGGGTCAAAGCAAACATGTTTTGATTCTTGACTCTTTACATTTGAACTTCTTGGTCATAGCAGATACTGTAGAATCATATCTATATCATATCATAAGCAAACAGAGCAGACCCTGATCAGACCGCTCCCATAGGAGCCCGTCTGATTTGTGTCTACCCTGTTTGCAAACGCGTAGAAAAGCGTATTTTTGGAGTGATGGGCTGTTTAGTACTTTTGTATCATACCCTGAATATGTGTTTAAAGTCAATCCAACCACAGTTTGTGTAGCCGGGTAGTGATTGTGGTGAAACAGTTGATAAGCTTAGACTGTGTGGCTTGGTAGCTCAATCGGTAGAGTGTTGGCATGGTAAGCCAAAGATCCTGGCTTTGAGCCTCAGTCGAGTCGCAATTTTTTCACCATGTAACATTTGCAATATACAAGAACTTCTAAAAACATTGAAAACAGTTACCTTGAACGATGTATGATAGACCCAGTCAAAGCGGACGAGTGTAGGAAACAGTTACCTTGAACAGTGTATGGTAGACCCAGTCAAAGCGGACGAGTGTAGGAAACAGTTACCTTGAACAGTGTATGATAGACCCAGTCAAAGCGGACGAGTGTAGGAAACAGTTACCTTGAACAGTGTATGATAGACCCAGTCAAAGCGGACGAGTGTAGGAAACAGTTACCTTGAACAGTGTATGATAGACCCAGTCAAAGCGGACGAGTGTAGGAAACAGTTTTATATCAGCTTCAGTCAACTCAGAGCCAGTCAGATACCTCTGTTTTGACAATATATCTTCAACCTGCAAATGAGAATACAGTAGAATCTGACTGTGGCGCTCATTCATTTATTGAACATAGTAATCTTAACCTTTTACTCCATAAATACGTCTATCTACGCATTTGCAAACATATAGTACACCCAGATCACACGATTCATATAGGAGCCGTCTGATCGGAGTCTAACCTGTTTGACGATGCAATATCTACTAAAACTAAAAAAAGTAATATGTTCATATGCCGTTATCTGAGAATTGCATATGCACGCAGGGCATTTTGCATACTATTTGATAAGAAAACAGAGCAGACCCTGATCAGATGGTTCCTACAGCAGTCGCCTGATCTGGGGTTTCCATTTTGTTTTTGTAAAGACATAGAAAAAACGTATTTATGGAGTAATTGGTTTAGATCTGCATTTTAATACATTAATGTTTTAACCTTTTATCTGATAGACACATTTTACATACATGTATTTGCAAACAGAGTTTACCTTTATCTGACAGCTCCTGTAGAAACTGTCTGATCTGTGCCTACTCTGTTTGCTAATGACATAGATATATAAATGTGTTCATATCAGGGAAATGGTTAGCACTTTCCCTCAAATAATTACATTTTCACGCATTTGAAAACCGAGTCGGCCAGATCTCAGACGGATCCTATAGAGCCTTCTAATCAGAGTTTGCTCTATTTGCTTATCGTATACACTCAATAGGGATCTAATTCTACAGCTTCTGACCGAGCTTACAATGACATGTGCTTATATGCCATTATAAGAAATAATATAGTTAATATTAATGGTGTTATTATATCTTACATGAATAGTGAACAGGGAATGGGTTAATGCAAACCTGTGTGAGGTTTTTCTACACTCTACACTAATGTACTAAGTACAGTAATACCCGTCAAAACCGGAATTCTAGTAGAAGAATTTAGATATTTTTAGACATGTGGCTGCTTAATGCAGGATGAAAGTCATACAGAAAGCTCATAGAGGAGCTTTCTGTATGACTTTCGCCCTGCATTAAGCTGCCACCTGTCTCCAAGACCGATATTTATGCTAAATTTAGCGTCCGGTTTAGAGGGGTTTCACTGTAACACTTATATAGATTTAACTTAGACCTTATATCCTGTTTATTGCAAAATTTAAAGTTTAAACTGTCATCAATAAATGATGTTTAATTATTCTTGCAATGATAAATAGACTCAACAACGTAGTGTAAAATACCACTAAATTGACGACCCTAAAGTGCAGATGGTAGCTTCACCCTTACTATGTGTGAACTGAGTTAAATTCATAGATCAAGATCAGAGGGCTCCTGATTGAGCCACATGACTAGGCTCTGCACCGTTTGCCAAATTTTACTGTTTATTGGAAAAAATATTTCTCCAGAACCAGCATGAACCAGTTCAATGTCAAAACTGTAAGGTACATTTGAATACTCAGCGTTGTAATGGGTTATACATATGGCACATTCTACATTAAGCTGCGAGCTGCTTTTAGCTCTTTACTCCATGAATATTCATGTAAAAAATAGGCAATCATAAATATTGGTTATATATTTTTTTCTTTAATGTCACACGAATACAAGAACGTTTGGCAACGGCAAAAACTGTAGAATCCGTTCTGTATTATTTCATAAGCAAACAAACAAGAACCTGATCAGACGACTCCTACGGGAGCTTTTTAATATGGATCTACATTGTGTATAAATGCGTACAAAGGCGTATTCGTGAATTAAATGGTTAAGACATCCATGTTGTATAAAGAGGCGTGGCTGTATGTTAGTTTCAGTGTTTACTGTTTTATACTTGATCTACATGTACAGGGTTAGGAATGTTCGGTGAACACAATTATTATCCACACAGATTTTATGTAATTTACGGTGATTTGAATGAATGCACAAAATGGTAGGATTTATGCAATTAATATCGTACTCGGTTCACTTTATGAAGCTGACTGGTCTGTCTTTTAACCCTTCGCTTGCTGTTCACGCCAATATACCTACCTGTAAATAGTGAAGACCCAGATGAGACAGCTCCTGCAGGAGCTGTCTCATCAGGGCCTGCACTATTTACAAGTTGATTGTGCAACCAGTGCACTCCACAGCATTGATTGCACAGCGAAATACTTGTACACAGTGAAGATGGAAGTAATTATACAACAGGCATGGGTAAAGAAGGAGAAATGTATTTTAAAATTCAGCAAGAGAAGGGTTAACATCATGGGTTTTAATGTGCTAAACTATTTTAAAACATTATAAACAAAGGATATTTTACTGTCACATAGAGTGTTGAATGAGATCTATATAATCCCATATGCAATCAGAGCAGACCCTGATCAGATGGCTCCCACAAAGCCGTATGATCCGGGTCTACTATGTTTGCAAATGTGTGAAACAGCGTTTATAGGAAGGAAAGGGTTAAGTGTTATACACAATTTTATGTATTTGCAAACACAGTATGCCTACCTATAGGGGCCATCTGATATGGGTCCATCATGTTTGTAGATGCGTACAAAAGTACAAATATGAGCCATGCAGGAAACACCATATACAGAACAATTAGCCGCCCGAACAGCAACACAAGAAAACACAGCAAATGTACATAACTATCAAAAACATAAAGAGACGCACAAAGAAAAAACAAACATACAATAGGGGGAAGATGGAAGTACCGCCTTGGAACGATCAGTGACAAAAGTCACTGGGGGGGGGGGGGGGGGGGGTAAACCGGTTTAGGGGCGCCCAATCTCTCTCACTCCGACTAATCAACAACAACCGCGATGGCAAATACTGTGGTAAAGTGCATGTACAACGAAAACATTTAAGTGAAACAAACTGTATCCACTTATCGTTAGTCAATGATTGAGCTGCAAAAAGAGTAACCGTAGAAACGTAATAAAGGGTACGACAAAAACGAAATAGTACAAATATCCGACGTTTCCGGGTTTAAGAGGTCGCTTTCATAGAGTACTGAACCTTTTGTGTCGGCGTACATGCAAAGAGGCAAGCTTGATTGTCGACTGTAAAAGAATTGACAACCAGATATGCAGTATGTTGTAGTACTATAGGAACATATCCTTTTTATGTTTTTTAACATATTTGATGAACAAAGTGAGAAAACGAGTATGTCCAATAATCTTACAAAGTCTGTAAATCACATCACCACAAAATTCAGGGTGTGAAATACCGTGTCGCAGGAGCGCCTTGAGATTACATTTGTACTTGCCAATAAGTGAGAGATTTCGATAATAAAATTTAGTACTTAGTTTATGGTATCCATATTCTTGCTTAAGCAGCTTTTCAGTTAAAACGAGTTACGCGCTTTATATATATATATTATGTAGCTTTGGTAACCAATACATTGTAGGAAGTTTATGTTGTGTAATCTTAATATCAGTTCCAAGTTGTTCACACTTTTTGACATGGTCTGAAACGATGGTCTTTTCGTCAGTAGTAACTGAAATGTATGACTTGTATTACTAATGTCCTGCTTCAAGACGTCGATATAATGTAATCGTCAAATAATAATAATATTTTCGATGCCTTATTAGCAGGAACAAAAATGTATTTTGAATGGAAATCTTGTAAACCCTTTTTAAGATGTCTAAAATAAATTTATGGAGTAAAGGGTTAAGTCAGCCATGTCTCTGTTTAAAGAGGTTTGACTGTATGTTAGTTTCAGTGTTTACTGTTCTATTCTTGATCTACATGTACCGGGTCAGGAATGTTCGGTGAACACATTCTATGTTCATCCACTTAGATTTTATGATTTTCCGTATTGTACAGTGATTTAAATGAATGCACCATAGGACATGATTTATGCAATTAATATCGTACTTGCTTGACTTATGAAGCTGACTGATCTATCTTTTTAACACCAAGGCTATTAATGTGCTAAACTATTTTAACTCTTTGAACGCTAGTGGCGAAACTGTGATTACGTATGCAAACAGATTGGATCCAGATGAGGCGCCGCATAATTCGACGTCTTATCAGGATCCAAACTGTTTGTCATCTTGACAATATTTTTGCAAAAAAATGAGAGAAAGTTTAGTTTAAGAATTGAAGCAGACGACAATTGTTGCAGACGAAAAATTACTAGAGTATAAAATTAGATCTATACAACTCCATAAGCAAACACAGCAGACCACAAAAGCCGTCTGATCTGAGTCTACTCTGTTTGCAAGTGTGTGAAAAGGCGTTAATAAGAAGGGAATGGGTTAAATGATACACATATTTGTATCAATTTTCAACAGAGTGTGTCTACCTAAAGTAGCAGTCTGATCAGGGTCTGCTCTGTTTGCTTATGAAACAATGTAGATCTGATTCTACAGCTTTTACTAAAGTTAAAATTGCATTATGAATCATGCCATGAACAGATTCAGCCTATAATAGCCAAAGTCATTGTATCTTACAGGAATATTTATTAAGTCAAGAGTTAAGTGTTTTCA
Organism: Azorinus chamasolen; assembly: GCA_963576725.1. Lineage (NCBI taxonomy): Eukaryota > Metazoa > Mollusca > Bivalvia > Cardiida > Solecurtidae > Azorinus > Azorinus chamasolen. The sequence goes on along the minus strand of OY755243.1, from coordinate 87,353,199 downwards.
GCTACACAACTATTAAACCTTTACTACATAGAGACGTCTTCTGACATATTTGCAAACAATGTAGACCCAGATCAGAGGACTCCTTGCGAACTGACCAATCAGGATCTGTTTATTTGCTTATGAAATCATATTTGTGTAAACCTATAGATTTTGTCTAAGACATAGCTTTCCTTAGAATTTTACATTGTAAAAATAACATATATTCATGAATTGATCAATTCATGCCAAAATGTTCATTAGGAAAATGATTAATGAACTTTGTCTTTTAACCCTTTCTCTAAAGAACATTTATGCATGAATGGATCATCCCTTGAATATTCATTAACTAAATCTTTGTAATGTAAACTTTACATTGTAATATTTGGCTTTGACAAAAATTGTAGGAATATATTTATATAACTGCATAAGCAAACAGAGCACTTCCTGGTCAGACGTCTCCTACTAGTAAATTGGTCTACTCTGTTAGCAAAGGCATTAACCCTTTCCTCCATAGGCTATTTTAGATCCAAATTCATTGGATGCATCTACCGAAAAGGAACATTATCTAGAGAAAAGGATTTTTTTAGTATTTTGTAATTTGAAACCATTGTGATAAATAGAGCATAGAATAATGACTCTATAAATATTGATTAGCTGTTTGTTAATAATAGCATACACACACATGAATGTTCGGTATTGGCATAAACTGTAGAATCAGATCTACATAATTTTATAAGAAAACAGAACTGACCTTGGTTGGACGACTCTTAATACTGATCAGTGTATACTCTGTTTGCAAAGATGTGATGAAGTGTTTGTACAAGATAAAGGGTTAATACAGAATGATAGTTACACAGAAAGATCCCATTTTGTTCTGCCTTAAGCTACCGCCACAAATAAATACTTCATCTACTCTCTAACAATGGAACATTTCTAAAGCAATTCTTAATTAATAAAAAGATTTAGTTTTAGTGACAGTTTCTGTTGGACAGGAGTTTTTTCCATAACTTTCATCCAGCATTAAGATACTAGACCCATTACAGCTCTTTTGGGTGATCACTTTAGACATGTTTTACTGTATTTCTATGGTCATTGTAAATAGAGCTACAGATAACATGTTTTACTGTATTTCTATGGTCATTGTAAATAGAGCTACAAATAAAGGTGTGTACCCAAATACTAAAATCGTTATTTCTCCACCAAAACCCTATATTGTGACCACTCTTCAGAAGCGTCTCAAAGAGACGCTTCTAAAGAGTGGTCGCAGTATAGGGTTTGGTGGAGAAATGAAGGAGTTGTTCTTGAAATTGCTTAAATGTACTCATCTTACCCGGACCTCTGTCGTAAACATACCTTATCCAGATGTATAAACAGATTTTGTACAGCTGTGTCATAAACCTGCTGGTTCCTGGCCAACCCACACTTGTAGACACCATCGCTGATGTTGCTGTGCCAAAAGGAATTTAATTCAATTTAGATTAACCCTTTACGTAATTAATATTTATGGCACATTCCGCTCATTATGCATATTAGTTAACTATTTGTCTCATATTGTTATAAAATATGCAAGTGAATACGCTGCTATTACAAATAGAATAGAACAACATGTAAGATTCTATAAGCAAAAGGAGCAGACCCTGATCAGTTGGCGCCTACATAGACATTATTGTTGAACAGGAACCGCCTGATCTGGGTCTAAGCTGTTAGCAAAGGGAGTGAACCACTATCAAGTAAAAGGCCACTATCAAGTAAAGGACTAAAGGGATAAAACCAGTATTATAAATAGCCAAACTGAAACAATAAAACATCTCATCTTGTATGTACAGTTGAACTTCGATCTCTCGAACTTGGATAACTCAAACTTCGGGATAAATCGGCGTCAAAAATTGTCCTTACTTTCTGTAAAGCTGCATGATATTTCAGTATTACTTTAGACCTGAAGTAAGCTGTTAACTTAAGCAATTATTTAGATTAGAAATCGGATAACTTCAAACTCTGTTATCTTGAAATAATTTGTATTATAGTTTCTTGAAGTTCGAGATATCGAAGTTCAACTCTATTTTAACTTTACTTTCTAACGTTTCTACAGGGACCTCCACGGGTAACTTAAAATGAATAAAGATCAGGGATCTGTGAGTTTGCTTATTTAGAAATATAGCAGATGGCACATCTTTTAGGTAACACTTAATTTTTATGATAAAAGGCAAAGAATTTATTAACATTAAAGTTTGTGAGCGTATCGTAAGAGACATACGATATGCATTTATGATTTTATGCCCGTTTCACCAATAGTAAAATTTCACGAGACCTCTCTGTCCCATCGTAAGTGTAGTGTATGACGAAAATTCACATAATCGACTGATGAAATATACTTGTTCTTAAATCACCATCTTACGATAATTGTAAAGTATTACCTATCGTAAGCGACAATTCATCTATCGAACATAAGAGTATCAGAAAGCAGGTGGTTGCTTAATGCAGGGCAAAAGTGATAAAACACGCTTCCATAGGAGCTTTCTGTATCACCATTGTCTAACATTAAGCTACCACCTGCTTTAACAACCCAGACCTCTTTTTAACGAACGCTTAAGACAAGTTGTATTGTAATTTATGGGCCGTAGTACTACCATCGATGAAACCCCACTCCTGGTGAGCACGAACATTAAATAACCTCATTTTTCAAAATAAAACGTACTCATAAACCCAGGAATTGATCTCATCAATTTTATCCTTTAAGTGGTCCGGGTACATATCAATTTTCCTTTGTTCGTCAGTTTTACAGAAGGCATTAAACGCTGTGTTAAGCATTCTGATAATATCGCTGGATTCATTGTTCACTATGGTCTTCTCCTGTTTGTCCCAGAGTACCGGTACTGTACTCTCACCAGAGAAGTCTGTAAAATATCGCAGCATGAAGTTATCATGAAAATATAACAGGCAACCTAGAAATACTTAAATACTGGGGTTTGAACTCATAGCCTCGAGTTCCCTAGTCAGGAGAAGAAAAAGAGGAGGAATGGAATGAGAGGTAGGGAGGAATGGAAGGAAGGAAGGGAGAAAGAAAGAAAGGAAGAAAGAAAGGAAGCAAGAAGACAATTTTCATAGCATCTCATCAGTTTACAAAATTGTCACGAAGTCGCGTGTACTTTGAATCACTTAAGGTAACGTATGAATATCCCCTCTAAACTGAATACACTGTATAGAACACACATCAATGTATGTCTTACAAACAGGAGGGAGCTTAATGCAGGGGGATAATCATGCAGACGACCCATTTCGACCGGACTAAACTAATCTCAATTATTTGGCAAATATTTTAAAGAGGTTTTACTGTATCAGTAAATATGATAAATACTTAATTTTGATAATATGACATGTTTTATTATTGTGATAGGTGTATATTATGTTATGTTATAACATGACTTGTTTAAACTACATGTAGTATGTCGAAAGTAACTCAACTGACAGTAGCAGGTGGTTGCTCAGTGCAGGACAAAGGTCACACTAGGCTCTAATAGGATCTTTCTGCATTACTTTCGACTTGCATAACGCTACCATATGTCTTAAACTGGTAGATATACTTATTTAACCCTTTCGCTGCCAAACTCTATCGTCTGCTAACTTTGTCGTCTGCTACAAAATATCATTCTTTTGATTTTCGTCATTTTTGTTTCAAAAATATAGTAACAGTACCAAACAGTTTGGATCCTGATGAGGCGCCGAGTTAATCGGCGTCTCATCTGGATCCAAACTGTTTGCATAGGTAATCACATATCCGGCATTGGCAGCGAAAGGGTTAATGGTCGCTCAGGTCGGCCTACTGTACTTTCGTGTACCATATTCTATGATTAAACTAAGTTTCATCATCTAATGGCAACGTGCTGAGAAAAATATCTTGGACAAGAAAGGAAAATGTAAAGGGAGATAGTTTTATAATTTAAGATAGCATATTTACATGACCTCCATATCCCTTTATAGTACTTGTTTTCGTACAACAAACTAAATTGGTATATGAACTTTAGTTAACATGTTTGATTTACATGTATGTGGTTTTTTCCCAACAACACGGCCAGGGTATAAAACAGTTTTGATCCTGATGAGACGCTAATTATGTAACACTTATCAACACATGAATAAACATTTGTCAAATCATATAGAATTCTGACAATGCAAAATAAAGTTATGATCCAGACAATGAACAAATTAAAATGAGACTTAACCATTACCTTCATATAAATGCATTTTCACGCAGTTTCAGCCTCAGTCATATATTGTTTAGAAAACATAATATAATTAGTATTCATGATATCTCTATTTCTTACATGAATATTAATCAGGTCATTGGTTAATATAAGGGCGGGAGAGTTATGATTTGTGTACGCCACATACTGTCGACACATGACTACATATGACTAAGGCATGTTTCAATTATATTGAAATCAGAGACCGAAATGGAAACAATTCTACTTCATTCTCAGTGTTTGCTTTCGGTGGATCACCTCACTTCAGAATTTATAATCTTCACAACAGCAGGTGTTAAGTGCTTGTGTGGCGGCCGTAAAACGTCGCCCCGTACTTCATTCTCAGTGTTGTTATACCTTCTGATCCTTCGAGATCATGAATTTCAGTACTTCTTGTTCTGAAAATTGAATACCGCTTAAGCCGGTGCTAGTGGGCGTGAGCAGTGTTGCACTTTCAATTACTGCTCATGAACAGACTCAATAAAACCGAGTCTGCAATTTTCTCTTAATGTGTTGCAATTTTTTCGGAAGATCACCTCACTTCAAAATTTAAATCTGATTAACCCTATTCATGTAAGAAATAATGACACAATGGATACTTATTAGTAGACCTTTCTATATAAAAGATTAATGTTTTTTGTAATTGCATATGTACATAGGGCATGTTAGTTCAGACAGAAACTGTATAATCATATCTATATTACACCATAAGCAAACAGAGCAGACACCGATCAGATGACTCATATATGATGTGGGTCTGCTCTGTTTGTAAAAGTGTGAAAAGGTGTTTATATGAAGGAAAAGGTTAAGATATCATTTTTACCTGACGAATTATTCAGTCTGCAAGCTAAAAGTTAAACCCTTAAAACGCCATAACTGGAGTTATTGCCTCTTTACACTGCTCTTAGTCATAATAACTACACTGCTCTACTCGTGTATGAAGTTAACTGGGTTATCTTTAAAAATGGTAAGCAGTGCAAATAAGTTTTACATCCGAGCTCTACGTACCTGGATTGGCTAACTGATAGACGTCTTTCAGGTATTGACAGTTGTTTACCGTGTTTGCTGTGCACTTTGGTTTCTAGTTAAATATAAAAAAGGAGTTATATCATTTAAACCATTACTTGATAAATATTTATTTATGAACTGATGACATAATTAATACTTATTTGATGATTTCTTATAAGGGTACACAAAAACACAATCGTTTCATGCACGCATTCACAAAGTGCTCTCACACAACAAGAACCCTACGAAAATGAATAAAACAAAAATAAAAGATTAAAGAGGAAGTCCCTACAATGAACGAATATTTTCAATAATATCATTAAACAGGGTATTTGTTATGATCAATCATTATTATGAAGATTATAACAATTTGAACTTATATCGAAAAAATGCCCCTGTGATACAAAATAAACCGATTTCATCAATGTGTATAATTTTTGTTCAACAACAAAGTATTATCGGCCTTTTCCGTTCAAATTGTCCGCGTTTTGCCGATGATCACCCGATCCCTCAATTGTTTACATAACGACTTTTCTTTGAAGTGGTCGGAGAGACGCCACTACCGCGAAAAGATACGAAACTAAAACCCAACCCGAATAAAACTGAAACATCGGAGAAGAAAACCGGGACCGTGGATATCAAACACATGGATGTTTTGTCACTTTCAACGTTTATTGAATAGGTTTTCTTGCCATATACTACTTTTCAGCATATAAACAAATGAGTGTTGTATATGTTAGGTATTTTTGAAACGCGTCGAATGTAGGCACTTCCCCCTTAATGCCCCAGAGACCCTTCCTACCTTGCCGTGGTTCTGTGGCCTAATTGTCACAGGGGATGTTTCTGTTTATTTAACGGAGATTATCCCCTCTGCCAAGAACTAAAAGGAATGCAGGTCGGTGGTTTTGATCCCATGCACCGGTTTGCAGTGAAAGTGATTAGCCGAAATCATCTTCCTGATGTCATCCCTCATCATCAAGTCATCTCATCATTCATCGGCGCTATATGACCTAATCTGTGTCGCAGTGTCGTAAAACCTTACTCACTGACTTACTTACTCACTCCCCTTAATGTTTTGCGAACGTAAGTTTATAAAGGTTGAATGGTATTACCTTGTCTGTGAAAGTCCATCCATTATCAGTAATCTGCCAATCAACAACAGTTGTGGAAATAACATCCTCCAAACCCTTCATTTTCCTCAGTATCAGGGTGCGATGAGCCCAGGGACACACCAGAGACACATACAAATGATATCTATTGGGCTCAGCCTTGAATCCCGTTGAGCCATCAGCTACATAAATAATTAGATAATTAGAGCTACAGACAAAGGTGCCTTACCAAATACTAAAATCGTCATTTCTCTACCAAATCCTATACTGTTACCACTTTATAAAATCGCACCAAAGAGACAATTCTAAATTCTAAATACATTTACGCATCTTATATATTGATCTATGAATACTGCAGATATACTGGAAGTTTTGTACAGAATGAATGTGACACAATAATCACCCAGAGATGTTTGCTTTATGTTGTGTACTTTTGACTTCCCTATACTTACAATATACAAATTTTAACACAATTGCAAACACGGTAGACACAGATCAAATGGCTCCTGTATGAGTCGTCTGATCATAGCCGTTTGTGTTTGCTTATGTCATGACATAGATCTAATTCTACAGTTTATTTTCTGCCATGGCCAAATATTCCTGTATCCATACGCCAATCCGACCATATAAAAAGTATCAAATGAATATTCATGATGCCATTTATAATGACTATGTTTATGTAATAAGTATTCGCTTAACCCTTCACTTGCTATTCGCGTCAATATACCTACCTGTAAATAGTGAAGACCCAGATGAGACAGCTCCTGCAGGAGCTGTCTCATCAGGGTCTGCACTATTTACAAGTTGATTGTGCAACCAGTGCACTCCACAGTAATTATTGCACAGCGAACTACTTGTACGTTTAATTCAGCAAGAGATGTGTAAAAATCAGGGTCTGCACTATTTACAAGTTGATCGTGCAACCAGTGCACCCCACAGCAATTATTGCACAGCGAACTACTTGTACATTGTACATAGTGAAGATATATGTAATTATACAACAGGGCGTGGGTAAAGAAGGAGAAATGTATTTGAAAATTCAGCAAGAGAACCCGTTTTAAATGTAGACTTGTGAAATGGGTTGATGCTGGAGGCTAAGACAGTGGTTAATTCTTATAATGGTGTATAAACAAATAATAAGGAAGAAACTTTACAATCAGATCTACATAGTACACGCATGTACATTATATCTTTAAAATGTTTTGTTAAGGTTGGGAAAAATTGAGACACGACCCTCAAGAAAATATAGTAACATATACAATGATAATCCTATTACAACATTGTCATTCAGGAACTCAACCTGTTACGTATGTGATTCTAATGTCAACTCCCATGTTGGACACTCACATTTGTAACAAATTTTACCTGTTACGAATGTGATCACATTCGTAAAATATCTTTTACAAATGTGATCCGTTACGAATGTGGTCCAACAGAGCTTATATACCCGAGGTTGGTCTGTTCCCACTCGGTTTAACAATCTAAGGTGGTATTTCACTTACCCGTTATCCAATTTCTAAACTGGGAATCCCTTCTGACACATTCTTCATTTTTGTTGATAGCTTTCTTGGTTCTTTTTTCCGACATCGCTTTTTTGAGTAAAACACTATACTTGAAATAATGAATCAGATCTCTCAGTTTCAGTTTCGCAAAAATGATCATGATGATGGTGATAATAATATAATGATAAGAATAATTACTACTATTACTACTTCAACTACCTACTACTTCTACTATAGTCCACATGTAGGTACTCTAAATGCTGATATCGAATTACTTTAAGTTTGGAAGATATATCCCGCAACCGGCAACCATCACAAAATTAGCATACTGTCTTACCAGCTCATTGATGAGACTACTACAACAACAACTACTACTACTACTACTAATTCTACTACTACTAATACTTCTACTACTACTACTACTACTACTACTACTACTACTACTACTACTACTACTACTTCTACTACTACTACTACTACTACTACGACTACGACGACTACTACGACTACTACTACTACTACTTCAATTACTTTAGTCCACATGTGTGTACTCTAAATGGCGATATCGAGCTACCTTCGGTTTTAACAATATCCCCCGCAAACGGCAATTATCACAAGATTAGCATGCTACCTCAATCTCTACAGCGCATTGATGATGCTACTTCTACAACTACTTTCTTACCAATTCAAATTATATTCTGAAAATAGGCGATCCTTCGAAAGCAAAAGTAGAAATGCAAAAAGAGAAAATTGAAGACTCGGTTTTATTGAGTCTGTTTATGGGTAGTAATTAAAAGTGCAACCGCTTAAGCAGTATTCAATTTTTAAAACTAATAACATCAAAACTAATGATCCCAACGGACCAGAAAATATAACAACTCTGAGAATGAAGTACGGGCCGTCACACACGCACTTTACAATGCTGCTGTGTAATAATATATATTCTGAAAATGGGTGATCCATCGAAAGAAAAAGTAGAAATGCATAAAGAGAAAATTGCAGACACATACCGGTTATTTTCAAGTTGATTTCAAGTAACTTTAAAGCTAAATCAAAGTAAAGTTAGCTGTTGCACTCTTGTTATCCTAGAAGTAAACCATTTGCTACTACTGCTACTGTTACTACCACTACTACTACTGTTGCCTTTGCTTACAGAGTAGTTCCGAATCAGACGGCTCCTGTAAGAGTCATGTAATCCGAGTCTGCTATGTTTGCTTATGAAATTATATAGATCTAATCCTACAGATTTTGCCTGAGCTAAACATATCTAACTTAACTTACACACAGTTTGTTCCGTTCTATTTAAGATAATCCGTGAGGTACAATCCGTATACTTTACGACACTCGTGTGAGGGATATTGCATAAAATGGATTGTAAATTCGGGGAAGCGATACATTCGTATTAAACGAGTCGTCTTATTTCGTCAGGTTTCGGAATATAGAAATAGCTGAGGTGGGAAGCGATAGCGTCCGGGTACCAACAGTAGTTGGTATATTCTTTTCATTGAACGGCTGTGACATCAAAGCGCTGAAAGAAATGAAAGGTCTGGGATTTTAAGCAGGAAAGAGAAGATTACAATACCGCTTAAGCCGGTGCTAGGGGCGTGATCAATGTTGCACTTTCAATTACTGTTCATGAAAAGACTCAATAAAACCGAGTCTGCAATTTTCTCTTTCTGTGTTGCCATTTTTGCTCTCGGGGATTATTTCCCTTCAGAATTTATAATTAATTATTTTGACACAGAGATGAATTCCCCTTGCCAAACGGGGCTTGTACACTCAGCGACACTTATAAGTGTATCAGTATACAAATACCATTTTCATATTTATTCCTTAATACTTTTCAAATAAATTTTGCAGACGCGTTACATACAGCAAAGTCGGTATGACAGACTATTTAAATTTTAACAGATAAAAGGGATACTCGTCAATGCTTAATTCAATTAAAACCTAAAATGCACACGCAAATTGAGCTGTGGCCGGAAACGAAATCGCAATTGGCTGACAGTACGAGAAATTCGCACTGCTATATGAAAAATGGAAGATTCTACGATTATCGCTTCAAGAAAGAGCTATAAACGTGGGTTTAATTCAAGCCGATGTTTCTTATCGTGAGGTACGTGGTTTGTTTGTAACATTAAACAAACCAATACTTTGTTTTAAAATGCCAATTTCAACTGTAATTAGTTGCATATTATTGCTTTACAGACTGGTCTGATTGGTTTTGAAAATAGATATTCCATATTTCTTAAACACGTACTTTTGACCGTCCATGCGACTTAACATTTTCCACAATGCAAGGATTATATAGAGAGTTAAAATTCGTTAAAACAGTCTTAAAACATTTATGAATTCATGCAAAAAGTATTGCTTCAATAGAGCGCGTAGGAAAAAAATATTGACATCTATAGTTTGTAATGCAAGGGTGTGTTAGAGGGTGTTAGCAGGATAAAGGCTAGAGAGTTAAGATGTTAGAATGTAGGTTCAGAATGATAGTTAGCATGTTAAGGGTTTGAGTGCAAGCTAAAGATTTGAGTGCATTGCATGATTTGGGAAGACAGTGACATAAGTGTGTTAGCTAGATAAATTAATCATATGTCACATGTATGTGATCTAAGAGTTCATGGCTGTCACCCAGATGATGACAGTCGCATTTATTAATGTTTAAGATATGTATAAATAGCATGGGAGTGGTGTATTCGAGGAGAGGAGAGGGAGGAGAGAGAGTAGGAGCTTGGGGGAATGTTGAGGAGCTGTTATAGTCGTATAATAAAAGTTATGAAGTAGAATTCCGGCTTGGTCGTCTATGTATTGTATTACACTGACGTAAAATTTGGTGCCAGTGACCAGCGATCGAATTGAAGTACACTATACGAAGGAGGAAAGGAAACAGGTTAGTGAATTTTTGCTATCACGCTTAACTTGAGTTGTGACCATGGCCAACAAGGTAGATTGCACAATTGTTTCAGTAAATTGTTTCTGTTTTGATAATTCAAGCTGCAAACAAACTGATATGTGTTTACAAAAACAACATGAATTGCCAAATTCGGTTAATATATTAATTGTACTGAAATTTATAGCATAAATGTAACATATGGAGATTGATTCTGTTAGTAAGTGGCAAATGGGTATTTTTCAAAGCGGGACAATTAATAATTTTTCATCAAATAAGAAAGTAACTACCGGTAAATCGTGTTTAATCAAATTAGGATCAAGGCAAATTAGGGCATTAGATAGTTCCGGTTCAACAGTTAATTTATGCCACAACAGAAATGTTAATTCATTTGGAGCGTGCACATTCTATAAAAAAAATCAGTTCAACTAAATTTGACAACGTTTTTGCAAAATGTAATTGTACACATGCAACTTAAGTAATTCTAAAAAGCGATATATCAAACTGTCATTTAGTTTAATCATCAGAAATGGGACTGAAAACTTTAAAATCAGTATATAAACCGCCGCAGGGTATGACTGCAACAATCTGGTCAAGACATATTGATAAAGTGACGGTAGCTTAAAAAACATAAAATAGAATAAAAAGAGAAAATGCGAAAAGAAAACCACAAAGAAACTATGGGAATGGTGATTGTACAGATTAAGTGCGTATAATAATGCACTGTTGTTTATTTTGTTGTTTGTTGCTTCCAAATTAGTCTGCGATTAGGTATTCTGCGATTAGAGAGAATGTTTTGTTGTCCTTTTAAGTGCTTCAGCCATGTGTTAGGATATATGTAGCAAGAGCTATGTCTACCACCAGTGAATAACTAGGTGAATATACTTAAACAGGGACGTTATTTTTTATTGCAAGTAGCAATGATTGCGGGTAGCAATGCGTTTTAATGGAATTAGTGAGATACAGGTAACCTGGAAATTCGAAATAAGTTCGTATAGTGGATCAGCGAGTAGCTTTTAGTCCAAAGATACGTTTTTGAGTGAATAACTCATGGTGAATGTGGTTACGATTGAAATAAGTATAGCAGAAAAGTAGAGGCAATATGCATTTAATATGTTATAAAGTAAATAAGGTATTACTGGTTAAATTGTTGGGTTTTGTTTCTTTTTTTTGGGTATGTGTGCGTGTTTTTCATTGTAAGAGTGTGAATGTATCTGCATACGATATACTGCAAATATTGATAGCAATTTACAGTTTTAATAGTATTATTGATATAAGAAATGGGTTTAGGTATATTTTTAAATGAAATTAGAGAAGAGATTAACGATAACTCTAATATGCTGTATTTCACGAGATGTGGAAATATAAGATGTATGTTGTTGAATGAAATTAGAGAACTTTAAAATCAGTATATAAACCGCCGCAGGGTATGACCGCAACAATCTGGTCAAGACATATTGATAAAGTGATGGTAGCTTAAAAACATAAAATAGAATAAAAAGAGAAAATGCGAAAAGAAAACCACAAAGAAACTATGGGAATGGTGATTGTACAGATTAAGTGCGTATAATAATGCACTGTTGTTTATTTTGTTGTTTGTTGCTTCCAAATTAGTCTGCGATTAGAGAGAATGTTTTGTTGTCCTTTTAAGTGCTTCAGCCATGTGTTAGGATATATGTAGCAAGAGCTATGTCTAACACCAGTGAATAACTCATGGTGAATGTGGTTACGATTGAAATAAGTATGGCAGAAAAGTAGAGGCAATATGCATTTAATATGTTATAAAGTAAATAAGGTATTACTGGTTAAATTGTTGGGTTTTTTTTGGTATGTGTGCATGTTTTTCATTGTAAGAGTGTGAATGTATCTGCATACGATATACTGCAAATATTGATAGCAATTTACAGTTTTAATAGTATTATTGATATAAGAAATGGGTTTAGGTACATTTTTAAATGAAATTAGAGAAGAGATTAACGATAACTCTAATTTGATGTATTTCACGAGATGTGGAAATATAAGATATTAAGCCTCGGCGGCTGTGATTATAGAGATAGAATTGTTATAAAGTATAGGCCTATGTTGTATATACAAATCGGTTTTTGTTTTCATTTGTTTTGTTCATTGACGTCGTGTAAAATGGGTTTAGGTATATATTTTTTTGAATTTGTGTTTATTCTTGCGTATATGTTTAATATAAAATGAATTGCAGTATGCAATGGGGGATAGTTAATGTAGTTAACGAATATTTGATACAAGTTGTGTGTTCGTATAGCAGACTAAAGATCTAATCAATTAAGTTATAAAAACCACAACACCCTAACAATACAGAACGATGAGTATTTCGCAAGTAAGAACAAAATTTCTATTCAAAATAGACTGTAAAACTGAGAAATTGGCAACTCATCTTGTAACATTTATTGGTTTTAAGATTATTGAATAATAGAATTGTATGAGGTTAACATTTAAGACTTATACGTAAATTTAAAGAGTAGACATGTGCAACTTGTTGAGGGTCATTTTGTCGCAATAAAGGTTGAGTTGTGTAAAGTAGAATTCACGTCAGCGTGCCGTCATAAGCAGCGTATATCCAGCATCCAACATTGCCGTAACAGCCTGGTGACACTATATCGTGTTAATACAAAGACTATCGACAACATAATTTTCATAATATAACTATCAGACGTATGGCTAATGAGCCGTCAAGTGCGGACATCAGCGTCAAGTTCTGACACCTACGTGTGAACATATGCTGGACAAGTACTGCGAAAACTAACTTATCAGTATTGGCTTCTGATATATATACACGGACACGGATCTGTTGCAAACCATAAACACTTATTCGGAGATACACATTTTCATTCGTAATATGGACATTACGACATAAGTTTATCAAGTCTAAAACCGATAGGCTGTGGATTCTTCTACACGTCATGGTAATGGTCGAAATCCATACTGAGGACCTGCACATAGCTCGATCACTCAGGAATCGTTGGAAGGGAATTGCCTATAGATTATAGGACTCGGATGGAGAAATCGATTATTTTTTCTTCGGGGGAATTGAACCTTACATTGGACTTCGAAACCGGACATCGTAATAACCTTGGATAAGAATTGAACTTCGGACACTAATTTATATGTCAAATTAATCGACAAGCCCAAGAGAAATAACCTCACTGTCTACAGAACTACCATCGGAAATCTGCATCAACGAAATAATTTTAAAAGATAATATCAACGTCAAACAATCAAATCTAGTCATCTATTGTGATAAATGATAAATGATAGTTAGCATGTTAAGGGTTTGAGTGCAAGCTAAAGATTTGAGTGCATTGCATGATTTGGGAAGACAGTGACATAGGTGTGTTAGCTAGATAAATTAATCATATGTCACATGTATGTGTTCTAAGAGTTCATGGCTGTCACCCAGATGATGACAGTCGCATTTATTAATGTTTAAGATATGTATAAATAGCATGGGAGTAGTGTATTCGAGGAGAGGAGAGGGAGGAGAGAGAGTAGGAGCTTGGGGGAATGTTGAGGAGCTGTTATAGTCGTATAATAAAAGTTATGAAGTAGAATTCCGGCTTGGTCGTCTATGTATTGTATTACAAGTTGTTTTATTTTTTCATTTTAATGCCGGTTAACTGTTAAGTAACATTTACGTTGAATTCACCATAAAGTTTAATCGAGCATAAAAAATGGATATTCGATCTAGAAGAATGGCCGTTCACTTAAATAAATAAGCAAGAACATGGCAACAGGAAGTGTTGAAAATCTACGTAGAAGACCGCGAGGAAGAGTTACCACTCTAGCCCAAGACCATTCATCGTTACCTCGCATCTACATGTATTCACTGTCTGCAGACGACTGAAATCTCTGCGAACATTGCGTGCAAGACATCCACTTGTTATTCAATAAAAATTGTATCACTATAATGTTTGTCTCTTGAATTCAACTCCCAAAAGTTTTACTTAATTCGGTTAATACGTTATCAAGATATTAAGAAACGAATACCGGTACACTTATAAGTGTCGCTGAGTGTATATAGCAACTGTTTGATGAGAAACATCCGCTGACCTCTCTTTGGCTTCTCTTTAAAGGAAGCTAACTTGTTTGTTTCACAGTCAGTAATGCGTACGTTTACTTTCGCTCTGTCCACAGACACTGTCGATGGATATAAACTTTGAAGATTGTATAGCAATTGAAACACAACGCTTTAGTTCAAATTCTCACAAAAACTCATTAATCAACGATGGGGACTGTACCATAATACCTGACAGAGACGTGGGTTAAAATCAGTCGATCCATGTAGGCTTTGCTTGCTTATAAATATTAACATTGCTCTGATTGTACAATTCTACCATGGTCAAAACGTCATGTATTTATATGAACGATTTTTTTTCCAATTAACATTCACGACTGTTTGTACAGCTATACATTAAATAAAGGGTTAAACGAGGACGAACACGAACGACAACTCTATACAGCAAATCAAACTTGGAATTCCCCAAAAACTTTCCAGTTTCGATTCGTCATAAATTGTGATTTAAACAAAACAGTTTAGAATCAAATACTAGTCAGTGTTTGAGGATTTTTATCAAAGGCGTATGTAATATTTTATCCAGTCACCAGGCTTCTCTAGTGACATAATAAAGGGGGTGCAAATAAACTTAGGTTTATTAGGTTACTTCCGGTAGTGGAAGGTTTATTAGGTTAGTAGATAGGCGTAATGATTCTATAACCATGGAACTATTTTAGTTTTCTGTAAATATTCATAAACATGTTGATGGAATAGATCTAAAAGATCTATTTGGTCACCAGAAGAATTATTCAAATGAGAAAAAATAAAAAATAATTGGCTACGTCTGGATTCGAACCCGCGCCTGATCCTACAAAAACTAATTCTAATCTCTCTAGAGACGTCGCCCTTACCGATTACGCCACTGAGGCCACATACAAAATGACGTTGAATTATCACGTTTATTAATTTAATCCACCGCTGGCAAAACCCGTTTTTGATAAAATCAAACCTGGAAGCAAAGATTGACAGATAAATAGTAAATGTTTTCTTTTCACTCTCATGATATTTGATTGATAAACTCTTACAGTGGCGGTGATAGTCGTAAACCTAAATATAGCCTGTTCAGTTCCATCGATTTCTGAGTGACGTTAGGTAGAATCTAAAAATAGAAACCGAGACTACGTAACTCGAATTTGACCGAAGAATATATAGATCATGTCTATTTGAAATAACTTATCGACCCTCGATTCAAATCATCTTATTTTTCAAATTCAACCACGTTTCCCTTCTAGTAATACAAGTATCGAAACTATATTCCTCTGCGGTAGCTCATTAGATCTATTTACGTCTAAATGGAAGTGAAAAGGGAGGGATCCGTTGGTCGAAAAACTGCATTTTCAATGTAAATTATTTCAAGAGTGTTATGAGTCTATAAAAAAGACATTTAACTATATTGACTGGATAAATCGAATAATAGGTTAGTGCCGTAGATGGGACGCCTTTATCCGACTCGGAGAGAAAACAGTTGAGGCTCGGCAAGCCTCGCCTCAACGTTTTCTCCCCTCGTCGGATAAAGCGTCCCATCTACGGCACTAACCTATTATTCTCTAACAAAGAAGACCGTATCAGATGGCACCTACCACAGGCGTTGGGCTCATGAAATATGTCTAAAATAAGTTAAAATGTCCCTAAATTGACGTTTTGTAACATTTGGGGCCGAAAAAATAAACCCCGGGGCGTTTCGAGACAAAGCTGAAATTTCGTATATTCTATATAAGAGAAAGGCAAATAACACTCGGGCCATCCGATCCACGGGTGCTCCGCTTCAACTGCAATTATTTTCGACCGGAGGGGGATTTTCCCACAAATCAAATATTATATAAAAAGAAAAATGTTTTATCTACACGCTGGTACCAAATACCCCATACCTTGTCTCCGTTTTAGCGAGTACGAGGGGCAAATACCTTCATGAAACAGCGTTTTTTATTTACTCGGAAACGATAAAGTTGGAGAACAAGTGCTCGATTTCACTAAAATTCCTATTCGGAAGCGAAGCTGACCCTTCTTTTTGGTAGTAGTTGGCAATCCGATGTGCAAAAAGTCGCTTATTTTTCGAGGTCCTTGGCATCTTTTAGTAGAAATGTTTGAATACCATAATTGTGTTGTCAGATACTAATCATTTATGGTTTTGGCCCATGCCACTGCCAAAACCCTCTTTGAAGGTCAGAAACTAGGTCAAAGGTCAAATGAGTGCAAAAATGTAATAAAATCTCTATATAGTATAACATAGCCGTAATTTTGACAATTTCCATACTTTTTTGCATTTAATTTCTTAGCAATGTCTCCACAGTAAGTATAGAACTATTTATTGTGCATTTCAGAAAGTTTTGAGTGACCTGTGATGATTGCAAGTTCGGAAAATATCGTTTTAAATACATGTACGGTATATTATCATACAATATAAACTTTGATGCAATTCTGTGCAAGTTATAGTACCTCTTCACGCAGATATATCATTTAGAGATGATAATGAAACGCCAGAAGATTAGTCTCTTATTGCCATAATCTCAGTGTAATATTGGTATGTTTTATTGTACACTATGTCTAATATTAGCTGTTTGTATCATTAGCGATTGAAACACCATAGCTCCTGGTGAGTATGGCGATGTTTTTACATAATGAATTTAAATATTTTTCCTACACCAGCAGTACCCATGACAAAACCCTTTCTACATTTGTGGGGACATGAATATCCCGGATATTGATTGGCCATTTTAACAGTTACTGACCATATGTACCCACTCTAACTCAACAATGAACTCATAGGCATATTCAGTGCCGCTAGCTATGAGTAACCTTCCCTATCCGTGATGACGACAATCTATATGTTATTGCCACAAGCAATCACTAGTTATCAGATATACCTCATTACCTGGAATAAGTGAGTATGTCAGAGTTCTGACAAACATATCTTGCCTTCACGAAGGAAGCCTACCCCACATCTTGTCCACCCTTCGAAAGAGGCTAAAACATGTTCTATGGCCATCAAAATGGCTGAGTTTGCGGCACACTTGGAAAATCAGTCCCTTTACGAATCTGTACTCTATGTGCTATATTCAGTGGTCCCTTCTGAGTTGACATCCACCAGGTTCAGCCAGCCATGATGCAACTCAATCTCCCGCCGTTTCTCACGAAAGAAGAAATGTGCGTACAAATAGTGCTGAGGACCAAGGTACAAAAGGACTGGCGCATATACAAGGAGCTACAGAAAACTTGCATAGAAGTACAAGGAAGCTCAAGCTCATGATGGGTATGTGATTGACTTAGTGACAGATACCAGCTGTAAGAAGCTTTACACTTTTGTTAGGAGCAAGGCAAGAAGTGTGACAGCTCGGGAATAGCACCTTTGAAAAATGGTGCCATTAACAATGTTGATACACAAATCAAAGTTAAAATACTGAACCAGTAATTTTCTGTCTTTACACATGAGGTCCTATCTCACATTTGTGTCGTTTAAGAGTATCCTTATTCGGATGCCTTTCCTATTCATGTCTGCAAGCTTTTTAATGACCTTAATCTCCACAAAGCTACCTGTCCAGACACCATCTTATCAAGGTTCTTGAAAGAGATGGCACATTCACTGGCCCCTGCTCTTGTTCTGATCTTCCAGGCCTTACGACCAGGATAAAGTTCACAGTGACTGGAAGATTTCGTGTTAATCATATATACAAGACAATGGTCAAGAATAACCCCTTCAAACTAATGGCCTGTGTCCCTAAATTCTGTCACATGTAAGATTCTAGAATACATCATACACAGTAATCTGGTTTTACCATTACATCATCAACCCATACCAGCATTGACTCGGGAAGCAGCGCGTCTGTGAGACACAACTAATCAATCAACATGGTCAATGACCTTGGGTCAGGTCTGGACCAATCCTATCAGATTGACGCAAACGTTTTACAAAGTATCTTACAGATACCTTCTTCTTAAGCTCCAACACTATGATGTGTAATGCAAAATGCTTGATTGTATCCAACAGCCAACAAATCACGCTGGAGGGTGTTTCCTCTGAGTCAGTGCCGATAGTATCAAGTGTTCATCAATGTGCTGTTCTCAGTCCTTTCTTTTCCCTTGAATGCAATGATGACCACACTCTTCATGTCGACTCTTTGCTGATGCCTCAATTTTGTGCCGAGTCAATAGAAGATGCAGACGTCTTCCAGAATGACTTCGGCAGTCTGTAGAAAAGGGAAGAGACTGGGTTCAATGCAAAGAAGTGCTAGGTCCTGCTTATCACCAACAACATAGAGACTAGTTATACTGTCCATAGCATGAAACGAAAGACTACAAAGATGGCAAAATAACTTGGGACATAACTGTCTTTGAAATTGTCTTGAACATTCCGAGTCGATATGGTCATAAAGGAGACAAATTGATCCACATCCGTTCTAAGCAGGAACCTTGGAGCCTCCAAAAAGTCAACCAAGGAGGCATGTTACAAACTCCTGATCAGTCTGCAGGTTGCGTGCACATCTTTTGTTTTGGATAAACACACCAAGACCATGACAATGCATGTGGAGATGATCCAACGTAGAGCTACCATATTTGTAATTTTGCATTATTGCAAAACAAGTGCTCAGCATTGGTGCCATGTTCAACACGATTTGCTCAAACAGAGGCAGATACATGTAAAGGCCGTGATGTTCTATAGGTTTGTAAATGATTTTGTTGCAGCTGACGCCCCACCTTCTGACTCCCTTACGGTGCACCTACAAGATGTCATTCCTTATGATTCGTTCCAAGGTTTTGCAGGACCATTTTCCTGAGGGAATATTTCTTCCACTCTGCTGTCAGCATCATCTGGAATAAGCTACCATAACATCAAGTGATAGCTCCCAACTGTCCAGGTTAAGATTTTAGATGTCATGTACTCTTCTTCTGTTTGCAATGTTTTAACCTGTTATTTTAACTTGCACGTTGGACCCTCCCTCACCTATGTGCATATCACAATGGTGCGAGTATGCCTGCTTTAAAGCGACAAAGCATGACAAAAAAAGAAGCAGAAGACACAAACACAGAGATGATGTAGTATACTAGTATTGCAGTATTCAACAGATACGCTTGAATATCGTCATTCAAGACAAGTGCAAACATGAATTGTCCCATCTGCCATCAAATCATGACGAGGTGGATACATGGCTTGGATGCCTTCTTGAAAGGGGCCAATGCTGGATAGTTGTCAAATGCCAAGATTTTGATGTACTGCTTGTACTGATACATGTATACCATCTTGGACCTTTAGGTACTGAAGTTTGAATAATGGCTGGGAAAAACAAAATTGTATTTTCCGCAAGTTATCTCAAGATGTCTGCCGGAACATGCCAGGGTATCATGAAATAACTCGA
Organism: Azorinus chamasolen; assembly: GCA_963576725.1. Lineage (NCBI taxonomy): Eukaryota > Metazoa > Mollusca > Bivalvia > Cardiida > Solecurtidae > Azorinus > Azorinus chamasolen. Next base: position 87,333,032 of record OY755243.1, on the reverse strand, counting down.
TGTAACATAACCCTTGCTTTCACTAGAATCGGAAAGAAGGCCTGTTGGAAGAAATATTTTACATGTCCGATCTGCTTTCAGATATTTTAAGAGATGCACGGTCAGACAAGGTACAAACGTTTGATGTTTGATGTATGGTGTCTGAACGGAGAACCCATAGATGATACAAGAATTTCACAATATGGTTAAGGTAGAGAAAACACTTGAACTGGTTCCACCAACAAAGGATGTACTAGAACTGAAACTTTCAAGAGCAAGCTGTTAAGCTGCTATATGGATCTGAGCTAATGGATACAAACATTAATGTTATTGATACTAACACATAGCACGATGGTGTTGAACCTTTATAAGTGGTTTGGAAATGTACCAACTGTACTTGATGCTTGCATTGAACAAGTTATGGGTGCAAAACCAAATGCAAATCTATTCGCTGTAAATGCTTCAAAGTAGTTTCAAAACACACTTACATGTGTTTGCGATGGTGTTAATTGTACCAACCAAGAAAATATCCATTAAAATATAGTGAATTAATTAGTTACTTTAAACAGAACTGAACATTTTGTTTAGGTGTTCATTTACCCCACCCACCCCATTATGTGTGCATAATATATAGCTGGTATGACCGCATACAGTATTTTTCAGTGGCAGTCTGTCTAAGCTTTATTTTAACGTAATTTATATTTGTTAAATAGAAATAATGATGAAGACATGACATGTATCATCGTTATATGTTGGTTTTAATGATTTTTACTGGTTTTTTGATGTTTTCATTAATATTCATGAATATTCAAACAGTTTATTTTACAAAACGTTAGTGCAAATTCAGGGCCGGTGTTTAACCTTCATTTTGATACCATGTTTGTTATTTTACACCTAAAATTGATAAAGATATATTAATACCTCAAATAACGTATATAAAATATGCACTTAGTTGACTTTTGACCTAATTAAGAGAAACAAGGGCACATTTTCAGGTGGCATGGCGCAATTTCTGATTACTCAGACATCAAACATTATATATCTTTTACGATGGTGTTAATTGTACCAACCAAGAAAATATCCATAAAAATATAGTGAATTAATTAGTTACTTTAAACAGAACTGAAAGTTTTGTTTAGGTGTTTATTTACCCCACCCACTTTACTTTAAGAAGTATGTGTGCATAATATATAGCTGGTATTACTGTATACAGTTTGTTTTCAGTAGCAGTCAGTCTAACCTTTATTTTAACGTAATTTATTTTTGTTAAATAACAATAATGACGAAGACATGACATCATGTATCATCGTTATATGTTGGTTTAATGATTTTTTACTAGTTTTTTTGATGTTCTCAATAATATTCATGAATATTCAAATAATATATTTTACACAAAGTAAGTGCAAAGTAAAGGCCAATGTTTAACCTTCATTTTGGTACCATGTTTATTATTTTACACCTAAATTTGGTGAAGATATAATGATTTCTCAAATAACGTATATAAAATATGCACTTAGTTGACCTTTGACCCAATTAAGACAAACAAGGGCAAATTTTCAGGTGGCATGGGACAGTTTCTGATTACTCAGACATCAAACATTACATATCCAGTGCATGCCAAATTCTACTATTTAATGCCATGGCTCGACACATTTTCCTCAGTTGGATGCCCAACTATAGATACTAATGAGAAATGATGAAATATTTTCAAAGGGAATCTTACATACCGGTGACAGCGCATTTTATTGCCACAGATCCGATGAAATCTTTTCGGACAATTCTGAGGACCAGAAACGGCTACTTTCATGTTTAACGTGTCAAGCGCTCAGACGAATACATACTGGTTCCCCACTTCGCCGTGCACCATCACGAAGAAAGCAGGGTTCCATAATTTGAATGTTTACATAATTGACAAGTAATCAATTCGAATAGACGCTTGTTGGGCAAAATGGTGTAGTCTGTTAGCGTTGAAGTGTTGGAAAAGATATAATCGGATCTGTGGTAGTAGAATGCATTGTCACCGGTATGTGAAATTCTTTTTGAACATGTTTCATCATTTCTCATCAGGATCTACCAAAAAAGAGCGTCAGATTCCGATTTTAGCGAAATCGAGCTCTTTGTCGCCAACTATATCGTTTCCGAGTAAATAAAAAACACGGTTTTCTGAAGGCATTTGCCCCTCGTACTCGCATAAACGGAGACAAAGTATGGGGTATTTGTTACCAGTGTGTAGATAAAACATTTTTCTTTCTATATAATCTTTGTTTTGCGGGAAAATTCCCCTCCGGTCGAAAGTAATTGCAGTTGAAGCGGAGCACCCGTGGATCGGATGGCCCGAGAGTTATTTGCCTTTCTCTTATATAGAATACATGTATACGAAATTTCAGCTTTGTCTCAAAACGCACCAGGGTTAACTTTTTCGGCCCCAAATGTTACAAAACGTCATTTTAGGGACATTTTAACTTATTTTAGACATATTTCATGAGCCCAACGCCTGTGGCACCTACATGGTCATTTTTTCGTACATGAATATGTAGGATGTCATTTATTTCTGAATGAATATTCATCATCTAAGGTTTAATAAACGTTGTTATGTTTTGGATAAGTGAGAGAGAAGAAAATATAGCAACACACTCTACTTTGAAAACTGAAACAGATGACATATTTGCTGACAAAAGTTACTTATGATCAAAGGTTTAACTTGTTTGTCTGATTTGAAGCGGAAAACGTGTTTGGTACAGTGTAATTTAAGCATTGGTTTTCTTTCAGTCAGTACATAGTTACATAAGCATTTTGTACGTGCGCATATTCTTTTGATCCTTTGCCAAAAACCTACCGATACAAATGGGCTATATGAATATGGACATGTACATAAATACAACTGGCTTTATCTCAGTTTACCCAATTTTACTATAAATAGTAACAATTTAGAAAACTGTCATTACGGAGTCATGTGACCAAAACCATTATGGCCCGGTGGGCTGATTATCCATATGCTAACATCTTGTTAGCAACAGATTAAGAGGTTAAAATATGGCCTATGTGTGCCTTCTGTTCATAATGGCACACCTTGTGCCATAATAGCCCGAGGGCTTTAGCCCGATGGATATTGTGATACCAGGTGTGCCATTATGGCCAGAAGGCACACACAGGCCATATTTTGACCTTTTTATTGAATACTTTACAATTTCTACTAGATCTAGATCTATTTGCCACATATCATTTCAATACAATATAGATCTAGATCCCAACAAACCACAGAAATAGACCTAGATCTGTACTTTAAAAAAGTGAGGAAGGAATAGTTATGCTTTCATTGGGATTCGAATCCCCGCCGAAAATATGTAGTCCAACGTAATAACCACTAACACTAACGATTGACTATATTGTTTTAACTTCAAAAAAGTATTTGAGAGCTTCCGATGGATGACGTGAATTTATGACGTCATAACTGTTATTTTTGAATAACTTAAACAAAGTCAGGTAGATCTAGTACGATCGATACAAACAAAGAAATTGATTTTAATAGAACTGTACGCCTGTATACACTTTACGATTGTCCAGTTCTACAATACGATTTGATAACGACGTCAACCTCTTTCTCCGGCCATGTTTGAATAGATATATGTATGTTGCAAACATCAACGCACTGCACGTGAAAAAGATCGTGGCCGATTATCCATAATCGGCCCACCGGGCCATTATGGATTGGTCACATGACTCCGTAATGAAAGTTTTCTACGGCAATTTTGTTACTATTTATAGTAAGGGTATTCAATAAGGAATTTTAATGCAGGAGCTTTCTGCTTTATGTCCGTCCTTTTTCATTTTATCACCTAGACATTTAAGCCCTATGTTTATCAATAAAGTCTTCGCTTTAGAGTTTTTGTACCGTATTAACTGCGGACGTTAGTTGAAAGCTTTCTGATAATAAAACCATCGAAGTTCCTTTGTGACGAATTCACGTGTGAAACTTGAACGAATCGGACGTAAAATTGCTCCAAGTCAAAGTTTTAGCGGATATTGTTTTTACAGGAGAAAAGGGCTAAAGAGGTACAGTTGAACTTCGATATCCCGAACTCGGGTAACTCGATCTTACGAATAACTGGAAGTAAAAGTTCGATTCTTCTAAATAACAATACAGAATTGTTTTAGCGTGTATAATGACGCATATCTAGATACATATATGACAGCTTATTGAATACCTTACTAGATTTCTATATATATATAGTAACAAAATTACCGTAGAAAACTGTCGTTACGGAGACATGTGACCAATCAGTAATGGCACGGCAGGCCGATTTTCAATATTCGGCCCACGATCTTTTTCACGTGCAATGCGTTGATGTTAGTAACATAGATCTAGATCTATTCAAACATGGCCAGAGAAAGGGTTTTGATGTCGTTGTCAAATCGTTTTCTGGAACTGGACAAACGTAAAGTTTATACAATCGTATTCTACAAAACTCATTTTTTTGTATTGATCGGTGCTATACGATGACACTGAGGTGACATATGCAAGATTTTATTTTCAAGTTTGTTTTCCCTGGGTATTTTTTTATTATCTCGAGAAAACGAAAAAAAAGCTCGTTTTTACGAGATGATTTTTTTTAATTATCTCCAGAAAACGAAACAAGTTCATTTTTCTTGAGATAATTTTTTTATTATCTCGAGAAAACGAAATAGTTCGTTTTCCTAACCTGAGATAATTTTTTAAGTCGTGCGCACGACTTAATAAGCCAATCAGAACTCTCCGTTGTTCATTTATGGGGGTTCCCTTTTCCTGCTTAGCGATTTTCAAACACTTTTGACCTAGATCAGATGACAAGTAACAAGCGTCTGATCAGGATCTAAGCTGTTTGTTACTCGGGCAACATAATTTTCCCAAAGTAAGTGAATCAGAAGAAGTTTGAATCTAAGCTGAAGTGAATTACTTTTGCTGAGTGATAAGAGTTATCCCTTTCCTCGATATACATGTATATGCATTTTATTACCACCTTTGCAAACAGAATATACTCACATCAGGCAGTTCCTATAGGGACTACCAGATCAGGGTCTATTAGGTTTCCTTAGGAAATGTTATAAATCAAGATTTTAACTTTCGACGCCTTTGCAAACAGAGTAGACACTGAACAGATAACTCATGAAGGAGCTGTCTAATCAGAGTCTACTATGTTTGCTTAGAAAATATACTAAAATATACAAATCTTTTGATGCTACTGCCTCAAAAAATCTCATCAATTTGCTCAATAATAAGTATATGTTATACCGGTATATTCATAGTGGTGGAGTCTTTCACGAATATTCATGTAGGAGTGGGTTAATACGAAGAATCGCAATTGTGCATAAAGCTGTTGAAAGTCGAGATTATGTATTCGACATATGGGAAACGGGTGGACGCTACCCATAAACAATTTAACCCTTTTCTCCATAGATACGAATTGTATCACAATTAGTTTAAGCATATTTTATTTCTAATTATACATAGAAACGGGGTCGGGCCACAAGTTCTCTCAACATTAGTAAACGGCCCTTCCCCTACAGTATACATGTCCATATGTTTACAATGGCTTAAACGGTTCTAATAGAAATGCCGATGAAATAACAGTGGAAAGTAGATAGATAGAGATGTATTGAGGAGAAGAAAAAGGCGACAATCAAATTAAAAAGAGTCTACAGTTAAGTTCAAGGACGGACAGGCTAAGAATGGATCTCAACGGCATACCGGGCAAATTACAAATGGTTTTGCAGCAATGTATGTTTCGTTTGTTTATGTTATTTCGCATTGTCAAGTTACATCGAGCACAGCGGTTTCAGTAACCCACATAGTCAAACATGTAACAAAGCCAATGCACATCATTATTATACAGTTCACTAACAGGGTGGCACAAGTAGATCAACTAAAAGCTAAGGCATATCTTAACTAGTAACCATAATACAAATTAACCTTTTCCCTCAACACATTTGCAAACAGATAATACCCAGATCAGTTCCTGTAGGAGCTGCCTGATCAGGGTATAATCTGTTCGTATAAAAAGTAGGGCTTATGATTATTCTAGATTTTCACTTTGGGCTAATGCAATAAATAATCTTAGTTTATACTTAAAATTAAATTTAGGAAGTTATATATTCAGAAGGGTAGAAACTCTCTTAAATAGTTGTGGAGGAAATGGTTAGCGTAGCATTGCGACTAACATTTGCGTCTATTGAAAAATGTATACATGCACTTTGGTCTCATATCTAATCAATCTGATACACTGCTTTTGTTACAACCAATTACAAACCTTATTTAGAACTAGATTCTACTCAAATAATATTTCGCGGAGTACATTATGATTGTGCGGTGGCAAAAGTCTAAATATTTGAGAATGTTTCACTTGTAGAGCAATACAAGTCATGTCATAGTTTGCACTTCACAGCCCATGTCGTCAAAATACACCACCACAAACAGTAAAGTGTCAGATCAGATGTCGTCTTTTCAAGGGACGTTGGATATTTGACTTCATTATTCATCTCAACCATCAGTTCTATGTATACGGTTTATTCTTTTGAAACTTGCACTTATTTATATCATGTCTCCACTTACAAAAATGTTTAGCAAAACATTGTAACATAAACGTCGTCTGAAAAAAAAATGTTTTGCTAAACCATTTGGCACCGACAAATTTAGAAATCGAACGATATAACAAAGAGCGGTCTAAGCGCATGCATCTTATATATATATATATATATATATATATATATATATATATATATATATATAGTGTTGAGATATATATACATTCACAGATGACCACGTAATACTCTAACAATTCAACCAGTAGAATACGGCAACTCCGCCTAGCAAACTTGCAGACTGTAAATATAGAACAAGGAAATCCAGATCCCCAATAGGAAAGCTTTCAATCCTTGCTTATATAGACAGTCTATCAGAGCTTACACTTCTACCGGTTGAATTAATTTGCATCTTTCTGTATGTTCTCTTGACAAGGCCTTATTTAAGGTTTCCTTTTAATATCAATGACATACCATCACTTAGATCGATCAGAAAGTCGCTGGATCACGAATGATACACGAATTGTAGAAGGTATAGTTAAAGGGAGATAATTAGATACAATTCTACAGCGCACTTTCAACGTGGGATCTCCGAGGAGATGCTACTGTGATAAGATTAGATTGATAGTGTTGAGATATATATACATTCACAGATGACCACGTAATACTCTAACAATTCAACCAGTAGAATACGGCAACTCCGCCTAGCAAACTTGCAGACTGTAAATATAGAACAAGGAAATCCAGATCCCCAATAGGAAAGCTTTCAATCCTTGCTTATATAGACAGTCTATCAGAGCTTACACTTCTACCGGTTGAATTAATTTGCATCTTTCTGTATGTTCTCTTGACAAGGCCTTATTTAAGGTTTCCTTTTAATATCAATGACATACCATCACTTAGATCGATCAGAAAGTCGCTGGATCACGAATGATACACGAATTGTAGAAGGTATAGTTAAAGGGAGATAATTAGATACAATTCTACAGCGCACTTTCAACGTGGGATCTCCGAGGAGATGCTACTGTGATAAGATTAGATTGATAGTGTTGAGATATATATACATTCACAGATGACCACGTAATACTCTAACAATTCAACCAGTAGAATACGGCAACTCCGCCTAGCAAACTTGCAGACTGTAAATATAGAACAAGGAAATCCAGATCCCCAATAGGAAAGCTTTCAATCCTTGCTTATATAGACAGTCTATCAGAGCTTACACTTCTACCGGTTGAATTAATTTGCATCTTTCTGTATGTTCTCTTGACAAGGCCTTATTTAAGGTTTCCTTTTAATATCAATGACATACCATCACTTAGATCGATCAGAAAGTCGCTGGATCACGAATGATACACGAATTGTAGAAGGTATAGTTAAAGGGAGATAATTAGATACAATTCTACAGCGCACTTTCAACGTGGGATCTCCGAGGAGATGCTACTGTGATAAGATTAGATTGATAGTGTTGAGATATATATACATTCACAGATGACCACGTAATACTCTAACAATTCAACCAGTAGAATACGGCAACTCCGCCTAGCAAACTTGCAGACTGTAAATATAGAACAAGGAAATCCAGATCCCCAATAGGAAAGCTTTCAATCCTTGCTTATATAGACAGTCTATCAGAGCTTACACTTCTACCGGTTGAATTAATTTGCATCTTTCTGTATGTTCTCTTGACAAGGCCTTATTTAAGGTTTCCTTTTAATATCAATGACATACCATCACTTAGATCGATCAGAAAGTCGCTGGATCACGAATGATACACGAATTGTAGAAGGTATAGTTAAAGGGAGATAATTAGATACAATTCTACAGCGCACTTTCAACGTGGGATCTCCGAGGAGATGCTACTGTGATAAGATTAGATTGATAGTGTTGAGATATATATACATTCACAGATGACCACGTAATACTCTAACAATTCAACCAGTAGAATACGGCAACTCCGCCTAGCAAACTTGCAGACTGTAAATATAGAACAAGGAAATCCAGATCCCCAATAGGAAAGCTTTCAATCCTTGCTTATATAGACAGTCTATCAGAGCTTACACTTCTACCGGTTGAATTAATTAGCATCTTTCTGTATGTTCTCTTGACAAGGCCTTATTTAAGGTTTCCTTTTAATATCAATGACATACCATCACTTAGATCGATCAGAAAGTCGCTGGATCACGAATGATACACGAATTGTAGAAGGTATAGTTAAAGGGAGATAATTAGATACAATTCTACAGCGCACTTTCAACGTGGGATCTCCGAGGAGATGCTACTGTGATAAGATTAGATTGATAGTGTTGAGATATATATACATTCACAGATGACCACGTAATACTCTAACAATTCAACCAGTAGAATACGGCAACTCCGCCTAGCAAACTTGCAGACTGTAAATATAGAACAAGGAAATCCAGATCCCCAATAGGAAAGCTTTCAATCCTTGCTTATATAGACAGTCTATCAGAGCTTACACTTCTACCGGTTGAATTAATTTGCATCTTTCTGTATGTTCTCTTGACAAGGCCTTATTTAAGGTTTCCTTTTAATATCAATGACATACCATCACTTAGATCGATCAGAAAGTCGCTGGATCACGAATGATACACGAATTGTAGAAGGTATAGTTAAAGGGAGATAATTAGATACAATTCTACAGCGCACTTTCAACGTGGGATCTCCGAGGAGATGCTACTGTGATAAGATTAGATTGATAGTGTTGAGATATATATACATTCACAGATGACCACGTAATACTCTAACAATTCAACCAGTAGAATACGGCAACTCCGCCTAGCAAACTTGCAGACTGTAAATATAGAACAAGGAAATCCAGATCCCCAATAGGAAAGCTTTCAATCCTTGCTTATATAGACAGTCTATCAGAGCTTACACTTCTACCGGTTGAATTAATTTGCATCTTTCTGTATGTTCTCTTGACAAGGCCTTATTTAAGGTTTCCTTTTAATATCAATGACATACCATCACTTAGATCGATCAGAAAGTCGCTGGATCACGAATGATACACGAATTGTAGAAGGTATAGTTAAAGGGAGATAATTAGATACAATTCTACAGCGCACTTTCAACGTGGGATCTCCGAGGAGATGCTACTGTGATAAGATTAGATTGATAGTGTTGAGATATATATACATTCACAGATGACCACGTAATACTCTAACAATTCAACCAGTAGAATACGGCAACTCCGCCTAGCAAACTTGCAGACTGTAAATATAGAACAAGGAAATCCAGATCCCCAATAGGAAAGCTTTCAATCCTTGCTTATATAGACAGTCTATCAGAGCTTACACTTCTACCGGTTGAATTAATTTGCATCTTTCTGTATGTTCTCTTGACAAGGCCTTATTTAAGGTTTCCTTTTAATATCAATGACATACCATCACTTAGATCGATCAGAAAGTCGCTGGATCACGAATGATACACGAATTGTAGAAGGTATAGTTAAAGGGAGATAATTAGATACAATTCTACAGCGCACTTTCAACGTGGGATCTCCGAGGAGATGCTACTGTGATAAGATTAGATTGATAGTGTTGAGATATATATACATTCACAGATGACCACGTAATACTCTAACAATTCAACCAGTAGAATACGGCAACTCCGCCTAGCAAACTTGCAGACTGTAAATATAGAACAAGGAAATCCAGATCCCCAATAGGAAAGCTTTCAATCCTTGCTTATATAGACAGTCTATCAGAGCTTACACTTCTACCGGTTGAATTAATTTGCATCTTTCTGTATGTTCTCTTGACAAGGCCTTATTTAAGGTTTCCTTTTAATATCAATGACATACCATCACTTAGATCGATCAGAAAGTCGCTGGATCACGAATGATACACGAATTGTAGAAGGTATAGTTAAAGGGAGATAATTAGATACAATTCTACAGCGCACTTTCAACGTGGGATCTCCGAGGAGATGCTACTGTGATAAGATTAGATTGATAGTGTTGAGATATATATACATTCACAGATGACCACGTAATACTCTAACAATTCAACCAGTAGAATACGGCAACTCCGCCTAGCAAACTTGCAGACTGTAAATATAGAACAAGGAAATCCAGATCCCCAATAGGAAAGCTTTCAATCCTTGCTTATATAGACAGTCTATCAGAGCTTACACTTCTACCGGTTGAATTAATTTGCATCTTTCTGTATGTTCTCTTGACAAGGCCTTATTTAAGGTTTCCTTTTAATATCAATGACATACCATCACTTAGATCGATCAGAAAGTCGCTGGATCACGAATGATACACGAATTGTAGAAGGTATAGTTAAAGGGAGATAATTAGATACAATTCTACAGCGCACTTTCAACGTGGGATCTCCGAGGAGATGCTACTGTGATAAGATTAGATTGATAGTGTTGAGATATATATACATTCACAGATGACCACGTAATACTCTAACAATTCAACCAGTAGAATACGGCAACTCCGCCTAGCAAACTTGCAGACTGTAAATATAGAACAAGGAAATCCAGATCCCCAATAGGAAAGCTTTCAATCCTTGCTTATATAGACAGTCTATCAGAGCTTACACTTCTACCGGTTGAATTAATTTGCATCTTTCTGTATGTTCTCTTGACAAGGCCTTATTTAAGGTTTCCTTTTAATATCAATGACATACCATCACTTAGATCGATCAGAAAGTCGCTGGATCACGAATGATACACGAATTGTAGAAGGTATAGTTAAAGGGAGATAATTAGATACAATTCTACAGCGCACTTTCAACGTGGGATCTCCGAGGAGATGCTACTGTGATAAGATTAGATTGATAGTGTTGAGATATATATACATTCACAGATGACCACGTAATACTCTAACAATTCAACCAGTAGAATACGGCAACTCCGCCTAGCAAACTTGCAGACTGTAAATATAGAACAAGGAAATCCAGATCCCCAATAGGAAAGCTTTCAATCCTTGCTTATATAGACAGTCTATCAGAGCTTACACTTCTACCGGTTGAATTAATTTGCATCTTTCTGTATGTTCTCTTGACAAGGCCTTATTTAAGGTTTCCTTTTAATATCAATGACATACCATCACTTAGATCGATCAGAAAGTCGCTGGATCACGAATGATACACGAATTGTAGAAGGTATAGTTAAAGGGAGATAATTAGATACAATTCTACAGCGCACTTTCAACGTGGGATCTCCGAGGAGATGCTACTGTGATAAGATTAGATTGATAGTGTTGAGATATATATACATTCACAGATGACCACGTAATACTCTAACAATTCAACCAGTAGAATACGGCAACTCCGCCTAGCAAACTTGCAGACTGTAAATATAGAACAAGGAAATCCAGATCCCCAATAGGAAAGCTTTCAATCCTTGCTTATATAGACAGTCTATCAGAGCTTACACTTCTACCGGTTGAATTAATTTGCATCTTTCTGTATGTTCTCTTGACAAGGCCTTATTTAAGGTTTCCTTTTAATATCAATGACATACCATCACTTAGATCGATCAGAAAGTCGCTGGATCACGAATGATACACGAATTGTAGAAGGTATAGTTAAAGGGAGATAATTAGATACAATTCTACAGCGCACTTTCAACGTGGGATCTCCGAGGAGCGCATGCATCTTATATATATATATATATATATATATATATATATATATATATAGATCTATATATAGATTACGTGTACTCGCAAGTATGAGATAATCAACTATTAACCCTTTTCTCTCTAACTGTTCATGTAAGAATTATTTTTATCAGTAATATTAATAAATTATTAGATTAATGTTAAAATATTTAATGAATACTTGTCCTGAACTGAAACAGGAGTCGTCTAATCCGATTCTTCTGTTTTTTGCAATGCGTTAAAACTCTATGAAATAACGGGGATAAGTAGCGAAAGTGAATTTATGTCACTTTTTGGCTTGATCAATTCATTATAGTATACTATTAATAAAGTAAATAAAATGATTCGGGAATTCACCTGCCGACACAGTTTACATCAGTATAAATGTCTAGAACATTTGCAAAAAAATTAGTTACAGAGTGATGGCCTTTTCAAACAGCTCTTATGAAATCTGAAAGTAGATATTTCGAAAGCAAGAAGCATATTTTGGCCATATCTCCTACCAAGTTAGGCCAAAATTCATTACAACCTCACACATTAAACAAGCATGATGAGGCCTAGTGTCATGCACAAGAGCCATGACTCTAGCATCACTATTTTTGGAGTTATTCCCCGTTTTCATATTTTCTTGTCTGGACAAAAACTCATTATCTACTGGTTCAATGGATTTGAAACTTCATATATGGAACACGCATGATAAGGGGTAGTTTAAGGGGTAGTGTAATACACAGGGGCCACAACTCAAGCATCAATATTCTTGGAGTTATTCCCCTTTTTCTTATTTTCACACTCTGTACTGTCTGTCACGCTTTGTATCTATGCCATATCTCCTACAAGGATTTGTTCGATTCCGTTTGTCTGTCTGTCCGTCCGTCTGTCATGCTTCTTGTCCGGGCCATATCTCTTACAAGGGTAGGCTAAATTCATTATAACTTCACACATTGAACAAGTATGATGAAAAGAAGTGTCATGCACAATAATACTCTAGCATCAATTTGTTTTGGAGTTATTCCCCTTTTTCATATTTTCTTGTCCGGATAATAACTCTTTCGTCTGGATCAATTGATTTGAAACGTCATATATGGAACAAGCATGATGAGAGGAAGTGTCATGCACAAGGGTCACAACAGTAGCATCAATATTTTGGAGTTTTTCCCATTTTTTCATATTTTCTTGTCCGGACAATAACTTTTTATCTACTGGTTTGATTGAGTTATTCCCCTTTTTCATATTTTTTCTTATGATTTTTACATATACCATTCAGGCTGGTCATGTATATACCATGGTCAACTACACCATGGATGTTTGGGTCGGAGGAGGTTTTTTTAATCCGGTGGGGAACTCATGCATTGCATAGCCATACAACATTAACTTGTTTCTTATTCCACCATATGGAACGCCATTCTGCCGTGCAAATTGGTAAATACAACATGCGAAATGTTTTTGGCCAATTGTGTAAATTGCTAGGGAATGTTTCAAATGTTGGATGTATATGACAAATGCGAAATGCTTATTGCTAAATGCATGTGGGTAGTACTGGCATGAAAACGCAATTTTTAAAGTGGCTGAACATTTGCTAAATGCGTGTTTATTTACATTAAAGCTTATTGCTTATAGCACTACTAAATCTAAAATGGCGCTGTTCAGTGCTAGTAGTGTAAACATGCATTTAGCAATTCGCATTTCGCGTTTGTCATTTACATCCAGCATTTGGACCATTCTGTTTTTCCCTAGCAATTCACACAATTGGCAAAAAGCATTTCGCATTTTGCATCTACAATTTTGCATTTAGCAAACACCATGGCAGAATGGCGTTCAATAGCACTACTAAATTAAAAATGGCACTATTCAATGGAAGTAGTGCAAATATGCATTTAGCAATAAACATTTTGCATTTGTCATTTACATCCATCATTTGGAACATTCCGATTCTTTCCCAAGCAATTTACACCATTGGCAAAAAGCATTTCGCATTTTGCATTTAGCATTTCAAATTTAGCATTTAGCAAATGGCATGGCAGAATGGCGTTCCATAGAATCCTATTTCCTCTGCTGCGATGTATATTTCACGGAAATTACCAACATGCTCTGGATAGTTATGATTATGCCAAGGTGTATATTACAAATTGTGATCTTCCTTGTATACACAAGTATCATCAACGTGTACCTTTACATTACATTCCTTCCAATCTGGGAACTGTATCTAATACCTGATAGTCACGTGGGTTCAGATAAGTCGGTCCATTTAGACTTTGTTTGCTTATAAATTAACATTGATCTTATTCTACAGTTTCTACCATGGTCAAAACGTCATGTTTTTATATGAACGAACATTATTCTTATTCACGAATGCTTGTATAGTTATTCATGAGATAAAGTGTTCACCCTTCGCTAAAACACATTTCTCCTTCTTTACCCATGCCCTGTTGTATAATCACATATATCTTCACTGTGTACAAGTGTTTCGATGTGCAATCACTGCCGTGGAGTGCACTGGTTGCACGATCAACTTGTAAATAGTGCAGACCCTGATGAGAAGCTGTCTCATCTTGGTCTTCACTATTTACAGATAGGTGTATTAACGTGAACAGCAAGCGAAGGGTTAAATGTGAATGAACACGAACGACCACTCTAGACAGCAAATCAAGCTGGCAATCCCCACAAACTTTCCAGTTTCGATTCGTTCGTCATAAAATGTGATTTGAACAAAACAGATTTTAGAAAGTGTTTATAATCAAGAAACAAAGACTACCAGTGTTGTGAGGACTTTTAGCAAGAGGTATGTACTATTATACGTAATCAACCCCTGACCTGATGAATCTTGACACCATGACACCAATATGGGGACTGTACCTTGATACCTGATAGTGACGTGGGTTCAGATCAGTCGGTCCACGTAGACTTTGTTTGCTTATAAATTAACATTGATATGCTTCTACAATTCTACCATGGTCAAAACGTCATGTAGATCTATTTATATGAACGAAACTAATTTGAATTAATATTCACGACTGTTTGTATATAGCTATACATGAAATAAAGGGTTAAACGAGGACAAACACGAACGACAACTGTAGACAGCAAATCAAACTTGGAATTCCCCAAACATTTTCCGGTTTCGATTCGTCATAAATTGTGATTTGAACAAAACAGAATTTAGAAAGTGCTTATCTTCAAGAAACAAATACTATTAAGTGTTTGAGGATTGTTATCAAGGGGTATGTAATACTATGCGTACAAACATAGAAGGCGGCACTTACAGGACCGTCGGATCTAGGTCTACTCTATTTACAAAGGCGTGCAGAATAAAACGTTAGATAAGGAACTATAAGGATGATCCGTATGCGTTGGTTTCGTTCTCTCATGAAGACTTCTGTAAAGTTATTGTTAACAGATCATATACATGTAGAAACTGTCTGATCAGGGTATGCTCGGTTTGGGTATTATCTAATCCAGATCTGTTTCTATTGCTTCTACAATGGCCAATACCAAAGGTGCTCGACGCATGTTTGGACTCACCCATGGAAACACCCCCCCCCCAAAAAAAAAAATGTGATGGAAGTATGTTAAACTAGTCTAAAACTATCTATTTGAACCTTAAACCACTCCGAAAAACGAGAAAAGCACGACCCGGAAAATTTTTTTCCTATCGGGTCTATATATGTATTGAAAGGTATCTAACTACGACAGATCAGCGGCGGAAAATACAACAGTCATGTTTTTCAAAGTCTTACAGCAAAGCCAATTCAACACCGATTTTAATCAGTTTGGTCTTGATCCGTTCCAAATTCCATATGCTAAGCGGCTATGTTAGTGCTTTCCTTAAATATTGCCCCGTCTTGTCGCTGCAAGACCGCGAATTTGAAAATACGAGAGAGCGAAACGATGTGACTCCCGCCAGGATGCATAGACGTATATAGGGATCTCTGTATTCGTTAAACTTTTCAGCAAAAACGCGAATTATGCTGAAACACATTCGAAAAACATTCAACTTACCGCAGTTAAAACGGTGCTGGCTATTTGTAGTGTGCTATGAAACGCCAGTTTTCTTTCTCCTACTTTCGTTTTGAACGGAGGTGGCCAAATCGCTGTGGCCCGGATATTTACATATCGAATAGTTTATGAGCCGGGTCACAGCAAAATGGTCGCATCCGTTCAAAAGGAAAGTTGGAGAAAGAAAGCTGGCGCCTCGTAGCTGACTGGAAATAGTAAGCACCGTTTTAATTGCGGTGAGTTTAATGTTTTTAGATAGTGTTTAACCATAATTCGCGTTTTTGTTGAAAAGATTAACGAATACAGATCCCCCTATATACGTCTATGCATCCTGGCGGGAGTCACATCGTTTCGCTCTAGCGTTTTTTCAAATTCGCGGTCTTGCAGCGACAAGACGGAGCAATATTTAAGGAAAGCACTAATTGTGTCGCTTAGCATATGGAATTTGGAACGGATCAAGACAAAACTGATTGAAATCGGTGTTGAATTGGCTTTGCTGTAAGACTTTGAAAAACATGACTGTTGTATTTTCCGCCGCTGATCTGTCGTAGTTAGATACCTTTCAATACATATATAGACCCGATAGGAAATTTTTTCCGGGTCATGTTTTTCTCGTTTTTCGGAGTGGTTTTAGGTTCAAATAGATAGTTTTAGGCCAGTTGAACATGCTTCGATCACAATTTCTTCTTTTTTTTTTCTTTTTTAATCAGTTTGGTCTTGATCCGTTCCAAATTCCATATGCTAAGCGGCTATGTTAGTGCTTTCCTTAAATATTGCCCCGTCTTGTCGCTGCAAGACCGCGAATTTGAAAATACGAGAGAGCGAAACGATGTGACTCCCGCCAGGATGCATAGACGTATATAGGGGGATCTGTATTCGTTAATCTTTTCAACAAAAACGCGAATTATGGTTAAACACTATCTAAAAACATTAAACTCACCGCAATTAAAACGGTGCTTACTATTTCCAGTCAGCTACGAGGCGCCAGCTTTCTTTCTCCAACTTTCCTTTTGAACGGATGCGACCATTTTGCTGTGACCCGGCTCATAAACTATTCGATATGTAAATATCCGGGCCACAGCGATTTGGCCACCTCCGTTCAAAACGAAAGTAGGAGAAAGAAAACTGGCGTTTCATAGCACACTACAAATAGCCAGCACCGTTTTAACTGCGGTAAGTTGAATGTTTTTCGAATGTGTTTCAGCATAATTCGCGTTTTTGCTGAAAAGTTTAACGAATACAGAGATCCCTATATACGTCTATGCATCCTGGCGGGAGTCACATCGTTTCGCTCTCTCGTATTTTCAAATTCGCGGTCTTGCAGCGACAAGACGGGGCAATATTTAAGGAAAGCACTAACATAGCCGCTTAGCATATGGAATTTGGAACGGATCAAGACCAAACTGATTAAAATCGGTGTTGAATTGGCTTTGCTGTAAGACTTTGAAAAACATGACTGTTGTATTTTCCGCCGCTGATCTGTCGTAGTTAGATACCTTTCAATACATATATAGACCCGATAGGAAATTTTTTCCGGGTCATGTTTTTCTCGTTTTTCGGAGTGGTTTTAGGTTCAAATAGATAGTTTTAGGCCAGTTGAACATGCTTCGATCACAATTTCTTCTTTTTTTTTTCTTTTTTTTTTTGGGGGGGGGGGGGGGGGGTCCATGAATGAGTCCAAGCATGCGTCGGGCACCTTTGGCCAATGCTATATAGCAACCCCACCCACCCCAAACCGGACGTTCAGTTTGGTGTAAATATGTGTATTGGATAGAGATGACAGCTTGATGTATGGTGATAGTCGTGCAGAAAGTTCCTCTAGGATCTTGCTGCATTCATGACTTTCACATAGTCCTTCAAAAAACACCCCGCGCATACGCATGCTCACTTTTCGTGTCAGGTGCACAGGGGTAAGACACGTTTGAGTCAGTATATGTATATATAGCGGATCCAGGATTTCATATTAGGGGGGGGGGGGGTAGGGACGGGGGCGTAGCTTTTTTAGCTTGATGACATAAATAAATAGTGTGTAACACGAGCTTACTTGGGTGAGGGAA
The DNA here is from genome assembly GCA_963576725.1 of Azorinus chamasolen. Lineage (NCBI taxonomy): Eukaryota > Metazoa > Mollusca > Bivalvia > Cardiida > Solecurtidae > Azorinus > Azorinus chamasolen. Next base: position 87,314,807 of record OY755243.1, on the reverse strand, counting down.
ATAAAACACCCCTACTGAATCATTGTTTTATTGATTTTAGTATATACAATAAAACCTCTATATTACGACCAGAAAGTAAAGCAGAACGCTCGTATGGGAGCGTTCTGTTTTACTTTCACCTTGCTTTAAGCAGCCATCTGCTCTGAATACCAACTTATCAAAAAAAATAGTGGTCGTTTTACTGTACATGTATAGATCTGAAATATTACTAAAAAAAATTGTTTTGGCGTAAGCCGGCTCCGACACCCCCCTCTAAATCCGCGCCTGCGTGTTTTAATTTCCGGTATACACGAGGTCGTAGATTGCATGATAATATACAGCGGATGTCTAAAGGTTTTGGACTAGACTTTCACCTTGTCACAAGCAATCACTTGTCTAAAAGTATTATCTACTAGAATTCCGGTTTAGAGGGGATATCGTCAAAACCGAAAGTAGCTCGATATCTCCATTTAGAGTACACATATATGTGTGGACTACATTCACATCATGTCTACAGTGTCACGTTTTGGGTTTAACGTTTAGGTGTCACACTCTCAATAGATGATAATAATAACAACTCAAGCCGTGTCTGTTATGTATACAAGTGAAGTTTAATGAATAAATTTCTATACAATTTTAGTTGAATTTCCTTTTATAAATGTACTAAATGGTTCTGTGGTAAAATAGTCAAAGTCTGCCTAATTATATTATTTCCCTACGGAACTCTCACGAGTTCAATACCCTAACAAAGTCTAAAGCCAAGAACACTTCTCTATGCCAGTGCGCCACTTTTTATAACAACTCAAAAGGAAAGGCGGGTTCAAATTATGACATAATTTGCAAGCTCCCCGATAGGCTAAGAGTTGAGCGATGACCTGTCGATGAACAAGTTCGAACCCTGATCAGCACTTGCAGGATGACAAGCACCCCCGTGATGTTTTAAAGAGCGCAATAACTTTTGAGTTACTAAACATAGTAGCATGAACTGGTCATGCCCGGGTTTATGGTAGTCACACCTCGGCCAAAGCACTTAAATCTTAAATGGCTCTTTACAAACGAGGCCTTCACAAAAGTTGGCTTTGTGAGTGATGATCAGGTTACTAACAATTACTATCGGGAAAATTAGCAATGATATTGTTACATAGGGCCTGCACTGTTTGTGGAAGCAGTCAATGCCAAATAGTTTATACCAACGTATACAGGAAACCCTGTCTCAAGCGACCATCAAAAAGATGTATAAGTATGGGTATGTAGGACAGGTTGTAGCTTAATGCAGGTCTAAAGTACAGGAGCTTTCTTCATTACTTTTGCAACACATTAAGCAACAATCTGATTTTTAAGATTTCAGCGCTGAGTTCAAAGTCGCCTGAGACAGATTCATTTGTAGTTTGATTGTGGTTTCCAAGAAAATTAAGAACTTCATGAGATTAAAAATGTAAGTGTGATGTAAATACCATGAATAGTTATTGTGGGAGTCAATGGGTATTTAAATCTTTACCTGATAAAGATGTTTTAGACGCATTATGAAAACAAGAGTACACCCAGATCACTACTTTTGACCGGCATTAGTCTACCATCTGCATTACAGTCCCATAGTTAGACCTCTTTTGGATGGTCGCTTATGACAGTTTCAAGGTGCGGATCCAGGATTTCAGGGGAGGGGTAGTTTTTTTGGAGGGGAAGGGCGTAGCCATAAATAAATAGTATGTGTGCAATACATGTTGAAATAATCTCTTAATTGAGTGAGGGAAATAAAACGGGAAATAAAAAGCAAGGTGCAAGTAAAACAGAACGCTCCTAACGCTTTAAGCAGCCACCTGCTCTAAATACCAACTAATTAGCACAATTTAGTGGTCGTTATAAAGAGGTTTTACTGTATATAGATCTAAAATATTACTAAAAATGTTGTGGCAATTATTTTTTTTTGGGGGGGGGTGTACGCCGGCTTTGCCCCTCTAAATAAATCCGCGCCCGGAGAGACGAAAATATAGCAACACACTCTACTTTGAGAACTGAAGTACATGACATATTTCCTGACAAAAATTACTGATGTTCAAATGTTAAACTTGTTTGTCTGATGTTTGAAGCAGAAAACATGTTTGGTACAGTGTAGATCAAGTTTGTTTTTCAGTCAATACATTAGTTACATGAACGCTTTGTACGTGCGCATATTCTTATGATCCTTTGCCAAAAACCAACCGATACAAAAGGGCATGTATGAATATGAACGCGCAGACATGTACATAAATGCAACTGGCTTTATCTCAGGTTACCGACTATTGACATACTTAAAGGGACATAAATACAAAGGTATTATGGACTACATCTACATAGTTAACTTAAATCACTCGAAAACGACCAGCAAACAGTGGTCTAATTATAAATCTTAACAACAGATGGAATCTTAATGCAGGAGCTTTCTGCATTACGTTCGTCCTATTTCATTATAACACCTAGACGTTTAAGGAGCCCTATGTTTATTAATAAAGTTTTCGCTTTACAGTTTTTGTACCGTATTTTGATAATACAACCATCGATGTTCCTTTGTGATGAATAAACGTGTGTAACTTGAATGAATCGGACTTAAAATTGCCCCAACTCAGATTTTAGCGGAGATTGTTTTTTTATAGCAGGATAAGGGTTAAAGAGGTACAGTTGAACTTCGATATACCGAACTCGGATAACTCGGTCTTACGAATAACTGGAAGTAAAAGTTTGATTTTTCCAAATAACAATACAGAATTGTTTTAGCGTGTATAATGACGCATATCTAGATACATATCTAGATACATATATGACGGCTTAATGCAGGTCGGAAGTAATGCTGAAAGCTCCCGCAGGAGCTTTTAACAGTACTTTTGACCTGCAATAATCTGTTAATTTGAGAAATTGCTCAGATTATAAATCAGATGAATTGACCCTCTGTTATCTCGAAATAGTTTGTATGGTCCCTTGATGCTCGAAATATCGAAGCTTAATTGTATACCTGAAAAACACGACATTGTTCATTTATGTAGTATTCTATTAAGATAAAATCAAATATTCCAAAAGTGCCAAACATTTGTCAATACAAGCCATGACATAGTTTGCTCTTCACAGCCAATGTCGCCAAAATACATTACCACAAACAGTGTAGTGCCAGATCAGATGTGGCCATTGCAAGGGAGTTGGATATTTGACTCCCTTATTCATCTCAACCTTTAGTTCTATGTCTGCGTTTTTTTCTTTTGAAACTTGCACTCATTTATCTCATGTCTCCATTTACAACAAGAGTGTTAAAGGGCACTATATACGCGCATCTAGGTCTTATTCAACATAAACTGAGGTTTAAATATATATAAAAACCGAGCATGGTTTTATATCAATCGAAAAAAACTACACTTTAGTTTAAATTGTGTATTTGAAATTGGCAATGCGGAAGAATGGATCATGGTCAATTTTACGGCAATGAGAATCCTATGGCACGCCATTCTGCTATGCTAATTGCTAAATACAAAATGTGAAATGCGTTTTATCCAATTGTGTAAATTGTTAGGGATTGCTTCAGATGATGGATGTAAATGACAAATGTGAAACGCTTAATTTCGGATATGGAACACGCATGATAAGGGGTAGTGTCATACACAAGGGCCATAACTCTAGCATTAATATTCCTGGAGTTATTCCCCTTTTTAATATTTTCACACTCTGTCCGTCTGTCACGCTTTGTATCTATGCCATATCTCCTACAAGGGTAGGCCAAATTCATTATAACTTCACATTGAGTATCAGTCCCCCGCCGGTTACCGGTTGGGGGAATATAGGTTTGCTCGATTCCGTCTGTCTGTCTCGCTGTCCGTCCGTCTGTCACGCTTCTTGTCCGTGCCATATCTCCTATAAGGGTAGGCTCAATTCGTTATAACTTCACATATTGAACAAGTATGATGAGAGGAAGTGTCATGCACAATGGCCATAACTCTAACATCAATATCTTTAGAGTTATTCCCTTTTTTCATATTTTCTTGTCCGGACAATAACTCTTTCTTCTGGTTCAATTGATTTGAAACTTTATATATGGAACAATCGTGATGAGAGGATGTGTCATGCACAAGGGTCACAACTCTAGCATCAATAATTTTGGAGTTATTCGCTTTTTTCATATTTTCTTGTCCGGACAATAACTTTTTATCTACTGGTTCAATTAAGTTATTCCCCTTTTTCATATTGTTTTACTTATGATTTTTACATATACCATTCAGGTTAGTCATGTATATACCATGGTCAACTACACCATGGATGTTTGGGCCGGAGGAGGTTTTGTTTTAATCCGGTGGGGGACTCATGCATTGCATAGCAATACAAAAAGGAACTTGTTTCTTATTGCACTATATGGAACGCCATTCTGCCATGCAAATTGCTAAATACAAAATGCGAAATGCTTTTTGCCAATTGTGTAAATTGCTAGGGAATGTTTCAAATGATAGATGTATATGACAAATGCGAAATGCGAAACGTTTTTGCTAAATGCATGTGGGCACTACTGACATGAAAAAGCCATTTTTAAAGTTGCTGAACATTTGCTAAATGCGTGCTTATTTACATTAAAGCTTATTGCTTATAGCACTACTAAATTTAAAATTGGCACTGTTCAGTGCTAGTAGTGCAAACATGCATTTAGCAATTCACATTTCGCATTTGTCATTTACATCCATCATTTGGAACATTCCGGTTCTTTCCCTAGCAATGCACATAATTGGCAAAAAGTATTTCGCATTTTGCATCTAGCATTTTGCATTTAGCAACAGCTTGGCAGAATGGCGTTGCATAGCACTAGTGAATTAAAAATGTCATAGTTCAATGGAAGTAGTGCAAATATGCATTTAGCAATAGGCATTTTGCATTTGTCATTTACATCCATCATTTGGAACATTCTGGTTCTTTTCCAAGCAATTTACACCATTGGCAAAACGCATTTCGCATGTAGCACTTAGCAAATAGCATGACAGAATGGCGTTCCATAGAATCCTTTTTCCTCTGCTGCGATGTATATTTCACGGAAATTAACGACATCCTCCGGGTAGTTACGATTATGCCAAGGTGTATATTTCAAATTGTTATCTTCCTTGTATATACAAGTATCAAGTATCATCAACGTGTACCTTCAAATTATATTCCTTCCTATCTTTGGACTGTACCTAATACATGATCAGTCGGCCCATTTAGGCTTTGGCTGCTTATAATTTAACATAGATCTGATTCTACAGTTTCTACCATGGTCAAAACGTCATGTATTTATATGAATGAACATTATTCTTATTCACGAATGCTTATATAGTTATTCATGAAATAAAGTATTAAGTGTGGATGAACACGAACGACCACTCTAGACAGCAAATAAAGCTGGGATTCCCCACAAACTTTCCAGTTTCGATTCGTCATAAAATGTGATTTGAACAAAACAGATTTGGAAAGTGCTCACTATCAAGAAACACAGACTACCAGTGTTTTGAGGACTTTTATCAAGGGGTATGTAATATTATACGTAATCAACCCCTGACCTGATGAATCTTGACATCATGGCACCAATATGGGTTTGTACAATGGTTGATAGTGGTGTGGGTTCATATCAGTCGGTGCAGGCTCTGTTTGCTTATAAATTAACAATGATCTTATTCTACAGTTTCTACCATGGTCAAAACGTCATGCATTTATATGAACGAAACTTGTTCTAATTAATATTCACGAATATTTGTATAGCTATTCAGTAAATAAAGGGTTAAACGAGGACGAACACAAACGACAACTCTAGACAGCAAATCAAACTTGGAATTCCCAAAAACTTTCTAGTTTCGATTCGTCATCAATTGTGATTTGAACAAAACATATTTTTGAAAGTGCTTATCATCAAGAAACAAATACTATTAAGTGTTTTGAGGATTTCTTATCAAGGGGTATGTAATGTTATACGTACAAACCTAGAAGACGGCACCAACAGGACCGTCGGATCTAGGTCTATTCTTTTTGTAAAGGCGCACATAATAAAAACTATAAGGATGATCCGTATGCATTTATTTCGTTCTCCCATAAAGACTCCTGTAAAGTTATTGTTAACAGATCCTAGAAGCTGTCTGATTCGGGTATGCTCGGTTTAGGTATGCCCTAATCCAGATCTGATTCTACTGCTTCTACAATGGCAATCGGACATTCAGTTTGGTGTAAATATGTGTCTTGGATAGAGATGATACTATTGAATGTTCGGGGATTTTTATCAAAGGGATATGTAATATTATACGTACAAACATAGAAGACCGTATCAGATGGCAGATTATATTTGCAAAGGCGCGCGGAATAAAACGTTAAATAAGGAACTATAAGGATGATCCATATGCATTTATTTCGTTCTCTCATAAAGACCCCTGTAGATGTAGTATTAACAGTTCCTAGAAGCTGTCTGATCTGGGTATGCTCGGTTTGGGTATGAACTACATGAAATGCAGTTCTGATTCTACTGCTTCTGCAATGGCCAATAATATATAGCAACCCCCACACCGGACGTCCAGTGTGTTGTAAATATAAGTCTTGGGTAGAGATGACAGTTTAATGCATGGTGATAGTCATGCAGAAAGTTTCTCTATGATATTTCTTCATGACTTTCCCAAGGATTTCAGATTAGGAGAGGGGGGGGGGGGGCGTTACTACGTAGAAACGTTGTGGAGGGGCGGGCATAGATTTTTATGTCTGATGACATAAATAAATAGTGTTTTTGTAATACATGTTGAAAAAAAGCTTACTTGGGTGAGGGAAATAAAACACTTCTACTGAATTATTGTTTTATTGATTTTTATTAGATACAGTAAAACCTCTCTATAACGACCACTAAATTACATCACGTATTTTGTTTTAAATACAGGTCGCTGCTTAAAGCAAGGTGAAAGTAAAACATAACGCTCTAGCGTTCTGTTTTACTTTCACCTTGCTTAAAGCAGCCACCTGCTCTAAGTACCAACTAATTAACACAATTTAGTTGTCGTTTTACTGTATATAGATCTAAAATATTACTAGAAAATTGTTTTGGCATTTATTTTATTGGGGGGGGGGGGGGGGGCGTACGCCGGCTCCGACCCCCCCCCGCCTCTAAATCCGCGCCTGCGTGTTTTGATTTTCCGGAGTAGTATATATGTCTCTTTGGTTGTAAACAAAGATGACGTAATCTTGCGTAATCGCGGCCATTTTGTTTCTATATATAGTAACACGAGAGGAGCTCATTTGCATATAAGGAGATTGTAGTTTGTCCCGGGTATTCGCGGATAACAGTCGGCCATGTATGACGTCACATTTAAATTGTGAAAGATCTGGAGCTACACGGTATACAGAGCTGACGTGTATACCTCGATCTGGTAAGTACTCATGGGCATTGAGGGTCAGGCCCTTTCCTTATCAGACCATGTATTAGAAACACACACAAGTCTAATAAATATATAAATAAATAAATAAATAAATAAATAAACAAATAAATAAATAAATAAATAAGGTACCTCTTCTTTCTACCATGTATACTCTTCGACGTCCTCAGATCAAATGACTGAAATGATCAATGTTGTTTTCCTTCAAGCGCATGCGTGGGTAGAGGGCGCTATGTGTGTATCTATTTTTAGAATGATATTATAGTTATTTTTAGTTACAGTATTTCACCATCATTGCATCAGCCAAGCCTAACAATGGTCTTTACAAACCTCTGGTCTAATCCCTTTAAAGTCTCCATACAGTCTGGGGATCTATTGTTAGAGGACCGGAAGGTCTAACAATGGTCTTTACAAACCTAGGGGGCTAATCCCCTTAAAGGCTCCATACAGTCTGGGGATCTATTGATAGAGGACCGGAAGGTCTAACAATGGTCTTTACAAACCTAGGGGGCTAATCCCCTTAAAGGCTCCATACAGTCTGGGGATCTATTGATAGAGGACCGGAAGATCTAACAATGGTCTATTTAAACATCACGTTTATTCAAACATCAGGTACATCAAGTTTGATACCCTAAAATTCAAACAAAATGTAAAACTACATACCTCAAGTTTGATATTAACCATACGGACAGTACTCAAGATATACATATAAGGAATACAGTTGCGTGTTAAGGAATAACAGAAATTATTACAAATTGCACTTTTTCTAAAATCTATTGCAGCTTCGATCAGCTTCTGCCCTATTGAAACCTAATAAAAGTGTCAATATATATATACACGCTATTCACTCTTGACTTGAAGGTACATATTTATAAACCTTTACATGCACAGTAAATTGCCGTCTGCTGTCATTGCTTTCTCAAAAACAAATAAGAAGTTGTGCTTGGCCTCGTTACAGGGAGGCTTTACATTTTATCAACAAATCAAGATACTAATCATAACGCTACTAACTAGATCAATATAGACATGTTTAAACACTCATCTAAAGCGGAAACAGTTTAGATCTAGATCAGATACTGTGAGATTGTTCGCATTGACTTGAATTTTCACTTTTCCTTTCATTATCAATGATGATTTGGGTATGGGTAGTTGGTTAAAATCACATTCACATAAAAGATCCATTTTAGGGACCACTGCGGTTTATATGTCATAATGAGAGTGACTTGGATTAGGCTTAATTCTGATTATAAAGAGGCATCGGTCAATGTTTATGTAACTACTGTAATAGCCATGGTAACGGATTAAAATGAAATCAAATTTGCAAACTTTACACAGAGTTTATAGCGAAGTGAAATACATGACTGAAATATGTTTCGCTACAAATATGGTAAATAGATATGTGTATAATAGAAAAAGGAGATTGAAAACTTTATATTTATTACTTTAAAAACACAAATATGTACAAGTAAATGTACACCATGGAATCCATTTCACACCCATTTTACATCAATAGTTTTCGCTAAATTTCTTTCAAGACCATATTTGCCTAAAAATCATCAAAACCTTTCTATTAAGTATAGGGTTCTCAAATAAATGTTTATGATTCGATAGTTATTATCATTTATTGGTTTTTAAACTTTAAATTTTAATCTCCTCAAACTGTATAAAACTATACACCATTGTAAAGATCTCGTCGCGCAGATCAAGAAAATGTATACATATAAGGTCCTGTCTCTTACCGTTACCGAGTTATAGCCTTTTCAAAATAATTCTATGACGTCATTTAGCTCATGAATATGCACGATTCAACTCTAAATTTTAAAACCGCCATAACACCTTTACTTTTCGACCGATTTTGATGATGTTGGTGTCAATTCAGCCTAAAATTGTCTCAAGAATTCATTGGTAAAGTCAATTGAAGGCTGTCTTATAACATGAACAAAGTTTAATTTTTCACATACATTTTATTATGTTTTTTTGTTTGTTTTTGTTTTGTTATTTTATTTTAATTAAAAGCGTTGCACATGGACATATCATCTGTATATCACCAGAAAGAATGTTTGATACTGAATCCATAAAATATATAGGTTGATGTGCTTATCTCTATTAGTCTCCGACATACACACATTTTAAATCAAATCAAATGTTAAAAAACAAAATGAAATTTAAAACAGGTAACAAAATTTACAAGGCCATATCTCCTTTGTGTATTGACCGAATAGTGTCATGTTTGGTATCGTTGGAAAGGATTTTACCAGATCTACCTGTTTAACACACTGAAAATTGGAGGTGGTGGTGGTGGTGGAGGTGGTGAGAAGCAGCAGCAGCAGCAGCAGCAGCAAGTGGTACTCTTAGTTTCATCTCGTAGAGATTACTCATGTTCTGAGCCACGAGAAGGCGATACCACATCTCAGAACACCCCTATCCCACACATGGCCTCCATTGCCTTTCTTCAATTATTGTTCTTCAAGTTGTCTCTCTCTCTGTTTACCATTTGTCACCAGTTTTATGTTTTCACTTGGTGTATTTGTCAAGTTCTTGCTATGGTGTAAATATGATCTCTGTAGTTTACTGACTTAAAAATGCAGAATGGTTCTGTTTTAGTTATTAGTATTTCCATTTTCTCCAGTCTAACTTTGACTGATCATTCTGTAGCACCCTGCCATTTTCTTTTTGCTTTGCAGCTCGTTTTACTTCTGACAGAGCCATTTCAATGCCTTGGGCAACGGGTGTCACTAAATTGACACTGGGACCATGTTTTAATTTTGCTTCTGCTTCCTTCAGTTTCCGTTCTGTATCCCTCAATTTTTCATCTTTGTCCTGTAACAGTTTTTCCATGTATCCTGGTCCATGCTTCTTTTCTTCTAATTTAGCTTTATATTCCTGATATAATCGTTCAGCTTTGTTCGGGTCAGGTATATAAGGGATCCATTTCATTTGTTGGTAATCGTAGACTTCTATGGAACCCATGTTTGTTAACTTTACTTGCTTAGACCCTTCTTACGTAGTTTCTTCTGCTATCCTTCTTACGTGGTTTCCTCTGCAGCATCTTCATAATACTTTTCAATACATCGTGTCAAGTCTTCCGTGTCAAGATTAGGCCATAACGCTTCAAACAGATTTTTCCTCAGTTTGATGCCCTGTCTGATTGATTCAGCCATACTCATGCCGTGTAACCATCTGAGGTGTTTAGCTGACTGAAGAATTTGTTGTTGTAATGGATCTTTTTGCAGAGCATAAAAATCGATCAGAAACTGACCATAGTCTCGTCTTAACCTCTTTCTTAACTGAGGTAAACTATCGTTAGCCGCCTGAAGACATGCTTTCTCCGAAGACAGTCCTTGTTCTGAGTACCAATCACATTCAGCTTTGAACTTTTCTGCATTTTGCTGTCTGAGGGGATCTTGGAAACGTCTACCCCATATATCACGGCACGCATAGCCTACCTCGCACCTTCTACGTTTTCCCGGAGGTTCCATATATACAGATTGATAGTGTCGTTTTCTTGATTTATCTTTGAATGTCACTGTATCCTCCTCTTCATTAGCATCATCATCATCAGTATCATCATCATCATCATCCTTATCATCATCAGTTTTATCATGATCTTCATTTCCATCTTCAGTTTCATCTTCATCATCATCATCATCATCATCATCATCATCATCATCATCATCATCATCATCGTAAGCAAACAGTGTTTGCTTATTATTCTCAACCTGTTTGGACATACACGACCCTTGGTTAGTCAAGCTATTTTGAAATATGTTTGTGTTCAAACGATTATGTTCCGGAGTTAGAGCTTTCAAATCCACCACCAAATGACCTCGGGGTTTACGTACTGCCTCCTCATACCGTTTCATAAAAAGTCCACTAGTATTGGGATAAATGCGTCTAGCCAAAGTGGCCACTTGCTGTCTGTCAATGGGGCTGTTGAACAGTACAAGATATTGCGTATTTAGGGTGATATCTCGACACGCTTTACCTTGTGGAAACAGATTCTGGGTCAAATACACCACCGAAAGATTTCTATGATGACTTCCTTTGGTAAAAAGATCAGCGATGCGTTGGTCGCACTTAGCTTCTGTCATCAAGTCGTCTAATACAATCACTGTACGTTTTGTGCCATCAATAAAATCTGAGTCGTTGAGATGATCAGGAATTCCATGGATGAATTGAATATCAGGTAACTCCTGTTGTAAATGTTCATAAAGAGGCTGCCATTGTCCGTAACACCAGATAATTCTTTGAGGGGAAGGTTGAATGAGGGAAGAATTCAACAACTGTCTGGTCCAATGCGTTTTTCCGCTTCCACTAGGACCGGTAACAATCATGGTGAAAGGATGTTGCACCATAAATACTGTGCCAGGTTCACATTGAATCTCCGAATATACTGCCCTATTTTTCATTTTCATTTCACCATGGACATTACGTTGATGCATCAACATAGCGTCACGTCTAGAAGAAGGCTGTTGACACATAGAACACAAACTCATTGGGAGCTTTAAATGAAATTTAAGTGATCAGTCTCTTCTTACGTTGTTCCAACCAAACCATCACCTCCACAACCACCACCACAACAACCACCAACTCCACCACCACCTCCACCACCACCACCACCACCACCACCACCACCACCACCACCTCCACCACCACCACCACCACCACCACCACCACCACCTCCACCACCACCACCACCACCACCACCACCTCCACCACCACCACCACAACAACCACCACCTCAACCACCACCTCCACCACCACCTCCACCACCACCACCACTACCTCCACCACCACCACCACCACCACCACCACCACCACCACCACCACCACCTCCACCACCTCTACCACCACCACCACCATCACCACCTCCACCACCTCCACCACCACCACCACCACCACCACCACCACCACCACCACCACCACCACCACCACCTCCACCACCACCACCACCACCACCACCTCCACCACCACCACCACCACCACCACCACCACCTCCACCACCACCACCACCACCACCACCACCACCACCTCCACCACCACCTCCAATTTTCAGTGTGTTAAACAGGTAGATCTGGTAAAATCCTTTCCAACGATACCAAACATGACACTATTCGGTCAATACACAAAGGAGATATGGCCTTGTAAATTTTGTTACCTGTTTTAAATTTCATTTTGTTTTTTAACATTTGATTTGATTTAAAATGTGTGTATGTCGGAGACTAATAGAGATAAGCACATCGACCTATATATTTTATGGATTCAGTATCAAACATTCTTTCTGGTGATATACAGATGATATGTCCATGTGCAACGCTTTTAATTAAAATAAAATAACAAAACAAAAACAAAAAAAAACATAATAAAATGACTTTACCAATGAATTCTTGAGACAATTTTAGGCTGAATTGACACCAACATCATCAAAATCGGTCGAAAAGTAAAGGTGTTATGGCGGTTTTAAAATTTAGAGTTGAATCGTGCATATTCATGAGCTAAATGACGTCATAGAATTATTTTGAAAAGGCTATAACTCGGTAACGGTAAGAGACAGGACCTTATATGTATACATTTTCTTGATCTGCGCGACGAGATCTTTACAATGGTGTATAGTTTTATACAGTTTGAGGAGATTAAAATTTAAAGTTTAAAAACCAATAAATGATAATAACTATCGAATCATAAACATTTATTTTGAGAACCCTATACTTAATAGAAAGGTTTTGATGATTTTTAGGCAAATATGGTCTTGAAAGAAATTTAGCGAAAACTATTGATGTAAAATGGGTGTGAAATGGATTCCATGGTGTACATTTACTTGTACATATTTGTGTTTTTAAAGTAATAAATATAAAGTTTTCAATCTCCTTTTTCTATTATACACATATCTATTTACCATATTTGTAGCGAAACATATTTCAGTCATGTATTTCACTTCGCTATAAACTCTGTGTAAAGTTTGCAAATTTGATTTCATTTTAATCCGTTACCATGGCTATTACAGTAGTTACGTAAACATTGACCGATGCCTCTTTATAATCAGAATTAAGCCTAATCCAAGTCACTCTCATTATGACATATAAACCGAAGTGGTCCCTAAAATGGATCTTTTATGTTAATGTGATTTTAACCAACTACCCATACCCAAATCATCATTGATAATGAAAGGAAAAGTGAAAATTCAAGTCAATGCGAACAATCTCACAGTATCTGATCTAGATCTAAACTGTTTCCGCTTTAGATGAGTGTTTAAACATGTCTATATTGATCTAGTTAGTAGCGTTATGTTTAAATAGACCATTGTTAGATCTTCCGGTCCTCTATCAATAGATCCCCAGACTGTATGGAGCCTTTAAGGGGATTAGCCCCCTAGGTTTGTAAAGACCATTGTTAGACCTTCCGGTCCTCTATCAATAGATCCCCAGACTGTATGGAGACTTTAAAGGGATTAGACCAGAGGTTTGTAAAGACCATTGTTAGGCTTGGCTGATGCAATGATGGTGAAATACTGTAACTAAAAATAACTATGATATCATTCTAAAAATAGATACACACATAGCGCCCTCTACCCACGCATGCGCTTGAAGGAAAACAACATTGATCATTTCAGTCATTTGATCTGAGGACGTCGAAGAGTATACATGGTAGAAAGAAGAGGTACCTTATTTATTTATTTATTTGTTTATTTATTTATTTATTTATTTATTTATATATTTATTAGACTTGTGTGTGTTTCTAATACATGGTCTGATAAGGAAAGGGCCTGACCCTCAATGCCCGTGAGTACTTACCAGATCGAGGTATACACGTCAGCTCTGTATACCGTGTAGCTCCAGATCTTTCACAATTTAAATGTGACGTCATACATGGCCGACTGTTATCCGCGAATACCCGGGACAAACTACAATCTCCTTATATGCAAATGAGCTCCTCTCGTGTTACTATATATAGAAACAAAATGGCCGCGATTACGCAAGATTACGTCATCTTTGTTTACAACCAAAGAGACATATATACTACTTTCCGGTATACGCGAGGTCGTAGAGTGCATGATAATATACCGATGATAAATCAGCGGATGTCTAAAGATTTTGGACTAGACTTTCACCGTTTCATAAGCAGCCACCTGTCTAAAAGTATTATCTACTGGAATTCCGGTATAGAGGAGATATCGTCAAAACCGAAAGTAACTCGATATCACCATTTAGAGTACACATATATATGTGGACTACATAGACATCATGTCTACAGTGTCACGTTTTGGGTTTAACGGTTAGGGCCTGCACTGTTTGTGGAAGCAGTCAATGCCAAATAGTTTATACCAACGAATACAGGAAAACCTGTCTCAAGCGACCATCAAAAAGGTGTATAAGTATGGGTCTGTAGGACAGGTTGTTGCTTAATGCAGGTCAAAAGTACAGGAGCTTTATGCATTACTTTTTCCCCGCATTAAGCAATCACCTGAGTTTTTAAATTTCAGCACTGAGACAGATTCTTTTGTAGTTTGATTGTGGTTTTCTCTCAAAATGAAGAACTTGATGAGATTCAAAATGTAAGTGTGATGTAAATACTATGAATAGTTAGTATGGGAGTAAATTGGTATGCAATCTTTACCTGATATAGATGTTTTTTAGACGGATTTGAAAATAAGAGCACACCAAGATCAGGCGGATTCCATAAGACTACATCAGAACCTATCCAAAGCGACCATTCCGTTATTGAATATTAGAGTCTAAAACACAAATGGTTGGTTAATGCAGGGCAACAGTACTGCAGGAACTTTCCGCATTACATTTGACCGGCATTAGTCAACCATCTGCCTTACATACCCATAGTTAGATCTCTTTTGGATGGTCGCTTATGACAGATGCTATTCCGTTTGCCGTTACAAATACTACAGCTGATAGATATGTAGGATGTCATTATTTCTTACATGAATATGTAGATGTCATTATTTCTGAATGAATATTCATCAGCTAAGGTTTAATAAACGTTGTCATGTTGTGGATAAGTGTGAGACAGGAATATATAGCAACATACTCTACCTTGAAAACTGAAGCAGATGACATATTTGCTGGCAAAAATACTAATATTCAAAGGTTAAACTTGTCTGATGTTTGAAGCAGAACACATTTTTTGTACATTGTAGTTCAAGTATTGATTACATTAGTTACAGGAGCGCTTTGTACATGCGCATATTCTTTTGATCCTTTGCCAAAAACCAACCGATAGAAATGGGCATGCATGGACACGTACATAATTACTACTGGCCTTATCTTATGTTACCGACTATTGCCATAGTTAAAGGGACATAAATACAAAGGTATTATGGACTACATCTACATAGTTCAACTTAAATCCATCGAAAACGACCAGCAAACAGTGGTCTTATTATAAATCTTAACAACAAATGGAATCTTAATGCAGGAGCTTTCTGCATTACATTCGTCCTATTTCATTATATCACCTAGACGTTTAAGGAGTCCTATGGTTATTAATAAAGTCTTCGCTTTAGAGTTTTTGAACCGTATTAACTGCGGACGTTAATTGAAAGCTTTCTGATAATACAACCATCGAAGTTCCTTTGTGACGAATAAACGTGTGTGACTTGAACGAATCGGACTTTGGAAAATTGCTCCAACTCAGATTTTAGCGGATATTATTTTTTATAGCAGGATAAGGGTTAAAAAGGTACAGTTGAACTTCGATATTCCCAACTCGGTTAACTCGATCTTACGAATAACTTAAAAGTTCGATTCTTCCAACTAACAATACAGAATTGTTTTAGCATGTATCATTACGCATATCTGGATACATATATAGATACATATATGATAGATGATTGCAGGCCGGAAGTAATGCTGAAAGCTCCTGCAGGAGCTTTGAACAGTACTTTTGACCTGCAATACTCTGTTAATTTGAGATTTGTTCGGATTAGAAATCAGATGAATCGACCCTCTGTTATCCCGAAATAATTTGTATGGTCCCTTGATGCTCGAAATATCGAAGTTTAATTGTATACCTGAAAAACACAACATCGTCCATTTATGTAGTATTCTTTTAAGATAAAATCACATATTCCAAATGTATGTAAAAGTGCCAAACATTTGACAATACAAGTCATGACATAGTTTGCTCTTCACAGCCAATGTCGCCAAAATACACCACCACAAACTGTGTAGTGTCAGACCAGATGTCGCCTTTTCAAGGGGCAATGGATATTTGACTCCATTATTCATCTCAACTTTTAGTTCTATGTCTGCAGTTTATTCTTTTGAAACGTGCACTTATTCATCTCATGTCTCCATTTACAAAAAAAAATGTTTAGCAAAACATTGTTTAAACGTCGTCTGAACCCCCCCCCCCACATGTTTTGCTAAACCATTTGGCACCGACAAATTTAGAAATCGAACGATATCACAAAGTGCAGTCTAAGTGCATGCACATTTTTTTTATATATAGATCACATATAAGTTATGAGATAATGACCTACCTGCTATGTAAGAAATATTTTATCAACAATATTAATTAGATTAATGTTAAACATATTTAATGAATACTTGTCCTGATCAGACGGGTCCTACAGGAGTCGTCTAATCCGATTCTTCTGTTTTTTGCAATGCGTTAAAACTCTATGAAGTAAAGGGGTAAGTATCTGAAGTGAATGTATGTGAGTTCTTGTCTGATCATTTCAATATAGTCTATAAATAAAGTTAATTAAATGATTCGGGAATTCACCTACCGGCTCATTTCACAGCAGTATCAATGTGTTGAACATTTGCAACAACATTAGTTACAGAGTGATGTCCTTTTCAAATAGCTCCTATGAAATCTGAAAGAAGATCTTTCGAAAACAAAAGCAGCAATGCAAAAAGAGAAAACTTCAGACCCGGTTTTTATTGAGTATGTTGTCTGATCATAGGCAATTATTAAACGTATAACACTATTCACATCCCCTAGCACAGAGTAATTCTACAAAGTAGAAGTATAGTATGCAGAACAATAAAACAATCTATGGTTATTTTAGAATATTGTGACGACAGTAGTGTATTAATGTTAACTCTTTACGCCATATTTAAGTAGTTTACGCAGACAGAGCAGTCCTTTATCAGACGATTCCAGTTGAGCAGGACATGTTGATGAAATAATATATAGAGAATGTTTGGTTCCTAGCTTTGAATGAGAAATGTTATCTGGCAAGGCGGATGAATATATCAGGCGAGCCGAAGGCGAACCTGATATATTCAGAAGCCGAGCCAGATAACATTTCTCATTCAAAGCTAGGAACAAAATATTCTATTTATCCTTGTCACGACAGCAAAATATAAAATTATTTAATTTTGTACCGAATGTACCACAAAATGCACCACAAAGTATACCCGACTCTACTGGCTCTAGACTGTTGATTACGTCACTATAAAGGCGTTATTACGTCACTGGAATTCCACTAAAAATGCTCAAAACAAAACCGTTGCCCCGGTTGGTTATGTGAGAAAAAGAACCTGTCACTTGATGTTTGAGACAAGCTGATCTAAACCTAGTCTAGAATAGAAAAGTCAAGGCTAGCTTAATAACATTTCAATTCTAGACTCGGTTGAGATAGACGCCGATAGAATTAAAATGGAACTGACTATAGAATATACAGGATCTAGACGATTTATGATTCTTGATGTGGATTTATCAAAACACTGTAATTTCGCGACAGACAACTAGATCTAGTCTAGATCTAGATCTACTAGGTCTAAGAATATAAGTTTGAGAGAATGAAGTGAAATAATTATTTAGTTTAACAAGTATTGATTGAAATCAATTCGCTTTGTTAAACTTTTTTTTATTCAGTAGATCTAGATCTACTAGGTAGACGTAAATTTGTGTATTCACGAAATAAGCGTCTCGGTAAAAAACTTTTTTTTAAAAAAAAGTAGTTTCGGCTACAGGTCATGTGACCAACTGACATATTAACATCGGTCATGTGACCTACTGACATAATAACAAAAAGTTTATCAGGCACCTTGTTATCCGTCAGGAAAATAGGCACGTGACAGGATAAAGATCTAACTTTTCAGTTTCTGTCATGGCCAAAATGAAAATACACTCTATTTATATTCATGATGTAATTATTTCTTACATGAATGTTCACGGAGTAAAGAGTTAATCACAACGCCCATCATGTATAGTCTTACGTTTCATAATAGCTAATTTGTTACGTTTGAACTACCCGAACACAGTTTTGAATGTCATACACTTGTTGCATTGTCCGTGCTTTGACAATATTTCCTGTACCTTCACGGGTCATGATAAATGCACGTTTGTAACACTTATTTCAGATTAAACCCATCTGAAAATGGCCTGTTGTTCTCCTGGATCGATGTGATTGAGTAGCAGCGGTAACTACAGGTAAGTTTTTAACGGAAATGGTAGATACTATTATTTTGATTTATTCTTTAAACTATTTTGTCAGGGAAAATCCCACATTTGTTGTTAAAGAAAAAAAACAAAACTTTTAGTTGCTGTTTTTAACTCGATTTAATGGTTAAATGAGGTATTTTCTGTTGCACGATCGTACATAAAGGTGTTACCTGGTTTAATCCGAAATAAATAAATAGCAAATTATGAATAATCTGGTATCATCGTGAGATTAATTAGTATAACCTATTTACACGGACAGTGGCAACAACATCTATAATAAGCAAGAATGTCTGTAACCACATCTATGTTGGAAAGAAACTGATTTTTACATTGCTTGTGGAGGTTTAGTGTCCGAATAGGTAAAGTAATAAGGATCTAGTACAGTAAAATCTCTCTATAACGGCCACTAAGTTATGTTAATTTGTTGGTATCTAGGGCAGGTGGCAGCTTAAAGCAACGTGAAAGTAAAACAAAACGCTCCTATAGGAGCGTTCTGTTTTACATTCACCTTGCCTTAAGCAGCCACCTGCCTTTAACACAAAATACTTGATGTAATTCAGTGGTCGTTATAGAGAGGTTTTACTGTACAAGACTCAATCAAGCTTTTGAGGATCCATTGACCGAGTGTTGAACAGCTTGTGTCCCTGGGAGACGCCCAGTAGCTTGGCGTCTCGACTGTATTCAAGCGGCATTTCACCTAGAGCCAAAATGTTTGCAATTGCGAGTCAACGCGTGATAAGTGGAATAATTTTTTAAAACAAAATAAAGATACCCTCACTTCTAGCCATTTACTCACATTGTCCTTTAACTATTTCTGTCGTATAAAGGATTTTTCATGTCTTTGCAAGCAGATGTAACATGGTAAAATGTTGCGACTCGACTATGGCATCTGGCTTGCCAGACCAACACTCGACCTACTAAGTCACCAAGCCACACAGTCTAAAGCATATCAACTGTTTCACCACAATCTCTACCCGGTTACACATACCCCTCTACACAAGAAATCGTCCCGAATTCTTACTCAAAGAACACATCACCAGCTTGTTATTATTACAATTTATTTACATATAATTCACCCTGTGACAAATGTAACATGGTAAAACAGTTGTGACTGTACTAGGATTTGAACCCAGGGATTTTGGCTTACCATGCCTACACTCTATCGACTGAGCTATCAAGTTACACAGTCTAAAACTTACAATCTATTTCATCACAATCACTGCCAATCTCTGCCCTACTACAAACACATCCTCTGTTCAAGAATTCGTCCCACATTCTTACTCAAAGAACACTCCACAAGTTTCTTATTATTACACATATTTTCCTCGTTGTGTGCCAAATGTAACATTGTGAAAATGTTGTGACTCGACTGTGGCTTGAACCCTATGATCTGTTTCTCTCCGTCTACACAGAGAAGAACCGGATTAGACAGATCCAGTAGAAGTTGTCTGTTGCTTATGACGCTATAACAAGCCTGCTTATGCAGTTTAAATTATTCAAAAACATCCTGTGAACATTACAGTGTCAATATAAAATAGCTAATAAATAATTATGATGTCATCATTTCGTCCATACATATTCAACAGGAAATAGGTTAAAATTTAAACTTTGGACCCAGATCGGAATGCTTCTGATCAGAATCTTAAGTTTTCTGTAAACACCAATTAATGTATCAATTCACACCGAGGACTGTATGGGATATATTCATATAAATGAATTAATAATTATGTACTCCGCTGTGAAAATGTTGAAATGTTGATATGGTGAATTTAAATACAACTGATTCTATCAAGCTTTAGATAAACGATTAGCCGAGTGCCAGTCAGTGTGGACGCCGAGTAACTCTGCTTCTCGATCAGGTCGAGTCAGGTCGCGGATAGTGGGATGAGTGTTAATACACAGTTTTATTGAAGTACTTCCAATATTTCTCTGCATTATTATACGTATGTTTCAATGTGAAGCCAATACAAATTCAGCACATGCATTTGAATGCCGAGATACGTTACCTTAACTTATTACAATTTATGTATTATTACATAATATATTCCGTTTATCGCAAGTTTCATTTTCAGGTGAAGGAAACATGGGAGAACAGCGTGATTTATCATTACGGTTATACGAGATTCTTGAGATGGTGGGGGCCAGTGAGAGGATGAGGTATCTACATACACGTACGGGCAGGACATTAGAAATAGTGTTAACAATTCGAAATACTGTGCAGGCCAATAAATTGTCACCTGCGTATGTTTGTGGTAGTCGTTACGAGGGTTCCGTCACACCGGACCTTTCCTCAGACATTGACGTCATTTATTGTCTGATCGGGATGCCTGTAGTATCAGATCCGCACACCTCGCCACATGTACTGTCGTTCTGTATGGTCAATGACGAATGGACGTATCCTGGTTACTTTAAATTGCAGTTGGTCTGCAGTGGCAACCCGCTGATTGGATATGATGTTGATGGAAGCTCAACAAAGATCGACACAGTAGGTCGAGTGTGTCTTCTACATATATCAAACACTAGTAACAGTCCGGCTGACAAGATGTTTGACAAGAATGGAGTACACTTTCGTGACAATATTGTAGCACTGCGATGTAGAAGTTTGCCTTTATTTGCAAGTAATCGTATTAACCAGATAAGAAAACGGGGAATAATCTGTGATGAAGATTTTAACAGTCTTTTTGGAATGGGATGTATGTTTGTCGGTGCCGGGTATTTTCAGAGTTCTGAGAAAGAAACTGAATGGCGACTTTCTCTATCTCTGCAAGAGAGACATTTGATGTCGAAACTGAATCCCACACAACATAAGGTATATATACTTCTAAAGATGATAAGGAAGCATATTCTGGAGAAAACCTTTGGATGTGAATCACTGACGTCATACCACTGCAAGACATGCGTGCTGTATGCGATTGAGATGACACCTGCACGATCTTGGACTCCAGAGAACCTCTTGGATTGTTTAATGCAATGTATCAAGCTCCTGATTCTGTGGTTGAAAACTAATTACTGTCCGAATTATTTTAATAGGGAGCAGAATCTGTTTTCAAAGAAAGGTTTTGCACTGTTAAGAAAACCTTTGTTACATACAATGGAGGTCCTTCTGCGAACAAACAACCGCTTTCTCTTACTTATACAGAGTGATTTTGTTGGAAACATACTGATGGAAGGAGTAGGACGGTTCAAATATGAAATGTATATGAAAAAGAATGAATACACGTGGAAAATGAAAATATTTATTATAGGTAATATTTCCAGAAGTTTTAATACAATAATGCTGAAGTTATGTAGAAGTCGTTATGATCCGTTCAGTCTCAATACTGTACTGCAGTCTCTGCGTCAGATTGATACGGTAGCTGAACACACGGCTGCAGAAACACGGACAGCAATAGCCTATCTACTACCTTGGTTTCATCTGCACATAGCTAAGAGTGCAGCATGTTTGTTTTACAGCTGTAGAGATAGATCGTATAGAAAGCAAATTATGGAAGTAACTGAAATGCACTTTCGCAAAGCACACATGACAGACCTTGTTAATGTACGGCTAGCCAAGGCAGCCATCATGTATAGGTCTCAACATTATGCTACGTGTTTCGTGTTACTGCAACACATAGAAGATAAATTCACGTCCAATGTGATGACTTTCGATCCGTATGTAGACAGAGTGACTCTGTCTTGCTATGACCGACATGATAAGTTTTGCAAACTGCAAGCTATGAGTGACATGTCTGTCCAACAAATCATAAGACGTTTATGCGCATGCTGTGTGATGTTCTTACCGTCGGAGTGCGATATTGTCCCTGCTCCTCTCCGTTATGAGATGATCAGGTCATCGAACACACAGCCAGGATCCAGACACGAGTTTAACGATTTCTGGTTTGACTGGGCTGTTGTTGATGCCAAAGTATTTTTGTATTTCATGAAGTATCTGGTGAGTAAAAAATTGCAAAGATATGCACATAAACAAGTAGCCATGGATAACATATGGGCAGAAATAGATGTAGACGACAGACTGGAAAGTCAAGGACTTTCTATCTTGTTTCACAAAGAAACGGCATGCAACCTTCTAGGGTGGATTTACATTCAGGAACAGAGATATGGTGATGCTGCGCATTGTTTATTAAAATCATGGAAAATCCGGCCATTCCACAATGCAGCCAAGTTTCATATGAGAGATCTTTTGAAAAAAATATCAGAGATACAGGGCCAGAGAAGTGGTCAAAGTTGTGGACAATAGACATTGCTGTGTGCTTCAGTTGCACATTGCACATATATTATAACTATTTGCAATGCATAATGCCTTATCACTGTGTTTTGTCTCAATGGAAATAGAATTTCACCCGTTTCAGACTTAGGCATGTCGAGATGTTAACCCTGGCCTGCTAGTGTGTTTACGTTCATCTGATTCGTTCATGAAACTATTGACTGGGCGTCAAACATCTTGGATCCCGATGAGACACCGCGATATTCTCCGTGTGATCTGGACCCAATGTGTTTGCAAATGCTAGTCAGATAGCACTTAGCATGAGAAGAGTCAACGTTATATATTACAACTACAGTAAAACCTCTCTATAACGGCCACTAAATTACATCAATTATTTTGTGTTACAGGCAAGTTGGTGCTTAAAGCAAGGTGAAAATAAAACAGAACACTCCAATAGGAGCGTTCTATTTTACTTTCACCTTGTTTTAAGCAGCCACCCGCCCTTAATACCAACTAATTAAAACAATCTAGTGGCCGTTATAGACAGGTTTTACTATAAATTATGAATCCGTGTGTTGTGACAATTCTGCTTGAACCATATACAGAAAGCTGTATCGCGGTTGTGTTACGCATTCAGCATTAAGCATCATTTTTTATATTTTGTTTAATGTGTGAAAAGCCGTTAATATGAGGGAAATGGTTAATTAAACAGAGCATATCCTACAGTAGCCGTCTGATCTGGGTTTAATATAGTTTTAAAGGCGCGTCTATTAACCCATTTGTTCCCACGATCCCATTTATGGGACATAGGCAAACAGTATAGACTCTGACCAGACGCCGCATAAAGCGGCGTCTGATCAGAATCTACACTGTTTGCTGATATGAATTTCAATATAAAACAAAACGAAATTGAAACCTTAGACCAGGCATCTCTTAGATAAAAATAGACTTATCCAGTATATACGCATGTGAGAATCCACTGAGAGAAAATGGGTTAAGTAAAAAGGTTAATACACTCGTTTTTATGCATTAAGTGGTCGCTTTAGAGGGGTTCTATTGCAGACGATGCATGGCGTTGGTATATGTATCACAACTTTCCTAATTTAAACATGCAGAATAACCTCTCTAAAGCGACCACGTCATAAATAGACGTGTACAGTAAAAGCTCTCTATGAAGGCCACTGAATTGAGTTAATTAGCTGGTATTTAGGACAGGTTGCTGCTTAAAGCTAGGTGAAAGTAAACAGAAAGTTCCTACAGGAGCGTTCTGTTTTACTTTCAGTTTGCTTTAAGCAGCTAGCTGCCTTTAACACGAAATACTTGATGTAATTTAGTGGCCGTTATAGAGAGGTTTTACTGTATATTAATATTTCCCTGTTCAATATTCATGTAAGAATGACATCATGAATATTTATAAGCTTAATGTTTTTATTTTCAAAAACTGTAACATCATATCTATATCATATCAGAAGCATACAGAGCAGATCCTGTAGGTCTGATCTGGGTCTACTGTGTTTGCAAAGGCGTGAAAAATGTCTAAATTTAGCCATATTGAAATTGGCCATATTCTACACGATTTCGTTAAATAACCAACCACTTAACAATGACAAACTCATGTGTGTGTTTTATTTTTCAAATTTTATGGGATTCATTTTATATAACTGTTCATGAACATACTCGATGAAACCGAGTCTGCAGTTTTCTTATTTGCAAAGCTACCTTTATTTATGAAAAATCTACTTCAAGATGTTTTATTTTTCCTCACCTTTTACAGTCAGATCCTTATAAACCAGGCTTTTTTTTAAATCTCCAACAGTGACCCAGTTGCTCTGGCGTTTGTTCGAAGAGTGGGTCAACTCATAGGCGGGCTGAACAGATTATAAACGTTCAGGTTCCTTTCAGTGAGGACAATCTCTATTGTGATATATTATGTATGTTTCTCATCTACAACGATGTGTCTCCACTACAGACAGTGCAGAGAGGCCGTTTCTTATCAGAGTGAGGAATCCACCATTTTGACTGTCTATTCGAAATTGTCTGCTGAATCATCAAATTTGTTTCTTGGATACATAGAGAATATTTGTTCGTTATCTAGAGCGAAATATCGATTTCATCCAACACATAAACTCCCTTATGGGCCTCACAGATTAAGGACGCAGCAGTCAGCGGCTTAGAGCGGCCATAACGAGGCATCAGCGAGTGCAGAGTGGTCGCTTGAATACTACAAAGTGATTTTGCTTATTACTGATATCACTAATTACCTTGTGTAAAGTTCCAAAGGAATATTAACTATGGCTGAAAATCAACAAACGGTAAGCTCCTACTATTAAGTTAAAATTTTAAAATTCATCAAGTATTTTAATTGCCCGCGATTATGTTAATTGCACCAATGAAAGGTTGTTTACTTATGGGCTAATGATATGCTTCTATTTTCATGGAAAATGCGCATATACTCACATTATAGTGAATTCTTCTTAGCAATGGATATACGTTGCTAAATAGTTATTTCCCTTTTCCACTATATATATAACGCAGTAAATGTTTCTAATTATCAGAGAGGAAAAGTACGCTATACAGTATCTCAAATATGTTATCAAGCAAGAATGGATACCACATTCGCTTGAGATTTGTACCTTATACGTTTTAAGCAGGAACGGATATCACGTCCTCTTAACATTAACAAGAAAACAAATATGTATACATGTATATTCATTGACGAATGGATACCACATTCCCTTGAATTCTGCTTATGTATATGTTGTACAGATTCGGGAGCTATGCATTCATATGCACGAAAGGAATGGATGTTATAAAACAAACTCTCTCTAGTTCATTTCGGAAGTAAATGGATATCACATTACTGAAAATATCTTGCAAAATGTACGTTATTCTTATTCTTTCAATGGATATCACATTGTAAAGATAGATGCATGACTGAAATTGATTTCAAACCAAATCACTGAACAAAGGCCTTTATGTCATTACAGGCCTGCTTGGCTAAAAGCCAGGGCGGAAGTGAAGAGGGTATTCTGGCGCATGAGCAGACAAACATATTTGCAAGAATCTCCCAAATGGGAAACAAGACAGTGACTTCACCCAAGGAGTCAGAGATCTCGGAGTTGACCAAATCATTACAGACCATTAATGAAACAATGGCAGAAATGAAGCAGGGCATTGTTTCCCTAAAAAGTAAACGAAGCCGAGATGAACAGCCTCAAAGTCCAATACCCGAGAAACGTACAAGGCATGAAGCAGTCAGCCTTTCTGCTTATCAGTCATGCAGCAGTGACTCAGAGGAGGAAGATGCTATCGACTATTTTCTATCTGGCAGGCAAGGAGAGGCCCCAACAGGAGAATCAGCAGACAGCGAGTGGCTGGACATCACGGACTATTTCGAAAATAATTTAGAGACGGGAGAAGAAATAATACCAGAACTTGCTGGACTGGCAAATGGGGTCCTGAGAGCAAAGCCAAAAGAAGAAAAGGCGATGATATTAAGGAATAAACACAAACGGCCTGCTAACATAGAAAACCTCCAGGTACCAAAGGTAGACGAACAACTCTGGAGACAGTTAAGACGGGAAACAAAGTCATTCGACTATGCGATGCAGAAGTCTCAACTCCAGTTATGCCAGGCAATGGTTCCAACCCTTAAACTGATGCAAAACTTAAAGGAAGAGGGACCAGGCACAGTGGCAAAGGAATTGGCAGCAGATATATTCAAGATGTTGGCTCAAGCCATTGCACAATCCAATGCTTCACGACGGGACAGTATAAGAAAAGATCTGCTGCCGGTATACAAGACACTGTGTGATAACACTCCATCTGCAACCAAACTGTTTGGCGACAAACTTCAGGAGGACATAAACAAGCTAAAAGAGTCTAAGACTCACCTAACAGCCACAAACAGCCCTTTGTTCAAAAAGGGAGGGGGTCGAACCATTACCGCAGCAACTTCCCCAGAACAAACGGAGCCAAGACATACCCTCCTCAAACCAGTTTCAAGGCAACATGGCAGCCGAATCAGAATCGCCAGCCATTCAGAGCAAAAAAGATGAAAATCAACAGAAAATAATTAATGTAAGTAAAGGGATCACAGTAAAAATTAAAAATTCTGTAAACAATTTTACGGCTGGAAAAACGGCAGGAAACCTTGCGATGTGGGAAACAATTACAAACGACAAATGGGTGCTGAATAACATTCGTGGGTGTAAAATAGAACTAAACAAAGTACTACGTCAGTCATTTGTACCAAAGCCACTAAAATTTAAGGTAGAGGAACAGGAGAAAATTACAACAGAATTGAATCGGTTTCTGGAATGTGGAATAATTGAAACGGCGGAAGAGGACACAAAAGACGAATTTATTTCAAACATTTTTATCAGACCAAAGAAAGACGGTCGCGTACGCATTATTTTAAACTTGAAATATTTTAACTCATTGTATATTGATAAACAACATTTCAAAATGGAATCACTGCGCTCAGCAATAAATGCAATGCGGAAAGGTTATTTCATGGCATCTGTAGATCTCTCAGACGCATATTATTCAATTACTATAAACAAACAACATCGGAAATATTTTCGGTTCTTATTCAATGGGGTAAAATACCAATTCACTGCTCTAGTAATGGGATACTCATGCAGTCCCAGAATCTGGACCAAAATCATGAAACCCGTGTTCGCATACTTAAGGTCAATAGGTCATGTCAGTGTGTATTTCATTGATGATTCTTGGCTGATAGGAGATACTTACGAGAATTGTTTGCGTAATGTATTAGACACGGTACGGCTATTGGATAGCCTAGGATTAACAGTCAATCTAGAAAAGTCGATACTAGAACCGTGTAAACAGCTTATATTCCTGGGGTTTGTACTGTGTTCTGCATCAATGACAGTTCGACTTCCACAGGAGAAGTGTGAAAACATTATTACACTATGTACACAGATGATAAATACCAGGCGGACTACTATCCGTGAGTTTGCAAAACTTATAGGTAAACTGATTGCAGCTGAACCGGGAGTTCAGCATGCGACTCTTTTCATTAGACCTTTAGAGAAGGTAAAGGAGAAACAATTAAACATTCACAAGGGCAACTTTGACAGTTTCATGAATGTTCCTCATTGCATTCACACTACTTTGGAGTGGTGGATAAGCCATTTACGAACTAGTTTTAAATACATATTAACGCCTGCACCAACAATTACAGTTTATACGGACGCCTCCTTAAAAATGTATGGGGCATATAACGAAACGAACAATGTTAAAACTAACGGTTTCTGGTCGGTTGAAGAACATACACTCCATATCAACATCCTAGAACTGAAGGCATGCGAAATCGGACTACATACCTTTTGTAAACACATCACAAACAGTCACGTTCGAATATATACCGACAATACTACAAGCTGTGCGTATATAACTAAATACGGTGGGAAAATCAAAACTCTTGACGATATTGCGCGTCGTATGTGGTTTTGGTGCATAGAAAGAAATATTCTTTTAACAGCTTCCCATATCGCAGGTGTTGCAAACAAACAAGCTGACAAGCTCAGCAGAACAGGGAATGATGATATTGAATGGTCATTGAATCAGTCCGTTTTCAATAAAATAATGCAGTGGCATCCAGACATAAAAATTGACCTTTTTGCATCACGACTAAATACAAAACTTAAAGAATATGTTTCAAGAAGCCCTGAACCGGATGCAGTTGCAGTAGATGCTTTTTCATTTAAATGGTGTACAAACGTCTACTATATTTTTGCTCCTTTCAGCTTATTGCCTCGGATTCTGCAGAAAATCGAAGAAGACAAAACGGAAGCAATAATGATAGCGCCAATTTGGCCTACCCAGACATGGTGGCCAAATCTCATCAGACTAATAAAAGGACATTGCCTTCTACTTCCAAAGGCGCAAACAATACTGACATTGATACACAAGCCAGAACTGAAACTAGCTGCTTTCGATATAGCAGGGCAGCTTTGCGACGGCAAGGCCTACCGCGAGACGCTCGAGAAATCGTCATCAAGTCCTGGCGTCAAAGCACACAGAAGCAATATAACACATATATTAAGAAATGGCTTCTTTTCTGTGGAAGGGAGGAAAATCCCTTTAATACCAATATAAACACTGTGGTCAAATTTCTGCTTACTCAGCACAAGAGGGGATTAAGCTTCTCATGTATCAATACAGCACGATCAGCAATAAGTAGCTTTGTGAAGATAACGGGAAATGTAAACATTCACGGAAACGAAATCGTTCCACGGTTTATGAAGGGCATTTTTAATGAAAACCCACCACAGTCAAGATACAATGACACGTGGGATGTAAATATTGTTTTACAGTATTTAGAAGGGATTGACACAACATCCCTTTTATCGATATCATGTAAACTCGCCATGCTATTTTTGCTTGTTACTGCTCAAAGATGTCAAACACTGCATGTTATTCATCTGTCAGATATAAATATACAGAAGGAAAAGATTGTCATTCAAATATCACAGGTATTAAAACAAACAAGACCGGGGATTGCGTTAGAACCCATAGTGTTGTGTCCTTATCATGTAAATGGGAGACTATGTATCGTGTCCATTCTTAAGGAATACATAAACAGGACTAAGTATCTCAGAAGTGGCGAGAGACTGCTTATATCAACAGTCAAACCGCACAATCAGGTATCAAAACAAACAATTGCCAGATGGGTAAAACTAACGCTGCAACGGGCAGGGATTGCAGATAAATATAAACCACACAGCACACGCTCGGCGGCTGTTTCACATGCTTTCTATAAGGGTGTTCCGTTGGGGGACATTATAAAATCGGTTGGGTGGACCAATGCAAGTACGTTTGAAAAACACTATAAGAAGCCGATAACAAAAACCATGAATACAGTTATGCAATGATCATTTATGCATGTAGATACAGTGTACAGTCAGTAACAAAGGTCAAGTTATGAATAAATAAATAGAATATAGCATCTATCAACTTTCTGTTTTCGGTATACCTGGTTACCAATATTGTGTACGAATCGATTCTAAACTAATATGTGAGGCCCATAAGGGAGTTTATGTGTTGGATGAAATTGAATGATTAAGCTACTTACCTTCGTAGAAGGGAAGACGACGGTTGATCATAATTTCATCCGACACAAAACTCCCTTAGGGCTCACACGCCCACCCACTACCTACCCATACTCTGATTCTTTACAAATATTGGATACAATGTATCTTGCTAGCAAGATACACAAAAAAAGTATGACCGCTCTAAGCCGCTGACCGCTGCGTCCTTAATCTGTGTGAGCCCTAAGGGAGTTTTGTGTCGGATGAAATTATGATCAACCGTCGCCTTCCCTTCTACGAAGGTAAGTCTAGCTTAATCATTCAATACTTAATTGAAGGGTATAAGAAGGTAGATAACTCAATATTTCCACGAGGCGTTATCGCCGTGGATCTATTCAGTTATCCCCCTTATACCCTTCATCTCACTCTAACGAACAAATATTCTATTTATTCTATGACAGTTGATGGACGGAACAGAAAGAAATGACAACTATGAGCAGAGCATTAAAATATTGGAAAGTTCACCTTTACTGTGAAGGAATGATTTGAGCACATCCATATCATTTTTATTTTTAGCCGTATTTGTATTTTCATTGTCTACTATAAATGTGTTGTTATACAGGTATATCAACACTTGATAGTTCCATCCTAAGTTTGATATACAAATGTTAAGTCAGCCTTATTCTCAAATGCACTATATCAAACTAATACATTCAATTCATGATTTCAAATTATTACACAATAAAGAAAAAAGTACAAAAATGCGCAAAATTATGTGAAAGATAAGGTTGTATATATGATAATTGCTTCATGTTTATATCTTTTCACGATTTCATGCATTTATACCACTGATACGAGTATTCTATTAATTTCGATTTCGAGTATTACTGGTATGCGAAATTATGTGAAAATGGTTAAACAGATAAATCAATGTTTCTTAGATAATGTCTTTGTCTTTTTACGCACGATTGCATGTGCTTACTACGGATACTACTGATACAAGTATTCTATTACTTTCGATTTCGAGTCATATTACTGGTATCAGTCAGTAAATTTCCGTAATTATTTGCATTACTGCCTTAGTTCACATTCTGCAATTACATTCACGCTTACATGGAACTTTACTGCTACAATTCGTTACGAGTTGTTTTATTTACAAGTACTTTCAATGTCTTATGTTCATCATGTCTACAAGTCAAATTGCGATTCATGAATTCGTATTTGCAAATTACGCTGCATTATTCTTATTCACAATTTTCATTTTTTTACCATACACACTTATTGGCTGTATCTACAGTGTTCCTATATAATTCTCTGATAGGAATTAACAGCAATTCCATTTAAATACCCATAGTTTAGAATGTTGACTGATATTTTTAATAAGTCAGCACATGCTAGGAAGGTTTCTTTACTACCCTTAATAGTTATTTTATAATTATTGTTCTATAGTGCTTCGAATTAATTCGAATGTTGTTACTTGTACAATTATATATTCCTCTTCCATGAATACTATACGTATATGCATTTCTACGCTTACTTTTCGGGAATTTTGCTCCTACATTCTGTACTTCATACCTACTTACTATACGGAATATTGCTTCCAGATCCCAAATACGGACGGTGCTCCCAGGGATCGTTACATTATTTGACCCGCGTGCTGGTCGATTTTGTTCTGGAGATTGCGTTACGGTTAATTACGAAGGGAATATAAAGATAACCTTAGTTCGAATTTATTACTTGTTTAATTATCTATTCCTCGTCTATAAATTTATACTATACGTATATGCATTTCCACATTTACTTTTCGGGACGTTTGCTCCTACATTCTATACTTCATACTTACTTACTATACGGAACATTGCTTCCAGATCCCAGATACGGACGGTGCTTCAAGGGATCCATATATATTTGACCCGCGTGCTATTCTGGAAATTGCATTACGGTTAATTACGAAGAGAATACATAGTTTAACAGCGTACACTCTTTCTACAAGTTTCGAGACATTGTTGGTATCAATAATTGGTTTTATAAAAGAATGAATAGTTTACTACATACATGTATACTTAAAATACCACACCTTCGCAGGTATGAATGGTATAGGCGTTAGGTGAAAATGTCGTTAGCTGCAAGTTTGTTACCCAGATTTAACCGGTTTAACTTCTATGTACATGTACATAACGCCGTTTGCATAAGTATAAATACAATTGTATAGATTCATTTAGCAATCACAATTTAATTTAAGCCTGGTACATATCGAACAATTCTACTTTTGGCCGGCTGTGACAATACACTAGAATATTGTGAAATATACATGTATATAATCATTGTTCAATTAATGCTTATCTTGTTAAGCGGGAGCTTAACTTTGTGAAACCAGGGGGGGGGGGGGTTGTTATACAGGTATATCAACACTTGATGGTTCTATTCTAAGCTTTATATAAGAGTGTTAAGTCAGCCTTATTCTCAAATGCACAATATCAAACATGGACACTTTCGGTAAAGAAATAATCGTTTAGTTTAGAATATTAAGTTTTCATATAATAATTAGCAATCATGTGCCTTAGATAAATAATAGTAAAACTAATAATACAATACTTATGGTATGTGCATCAGAGACTGGGAATTGTTTGGATCCTGGTGAAGAATGCATCGAAGCCTTTATCTGTTATAGACTTATCAGGGGTAGTATCTGTGATA
Source organism: Azorinus chamasolen (assembly GCA_963576725.1). Lineage (NCBI taxonomy): Eukaryota > Metazoa > Mollusca > Bivalvia > Cardiida > Solecurtidae > Azorinus > Azorinus chamasolen. The sequence goes on along the minus strand of OY755243.1, from coordinate 87,282,078 downwards.
GTACGCCAGTATAATTTCAGATATTGGTTACTTTGGAATCCGTAACGTTCTTAACAGGTGGAATCAGTTGGTGCTAGCTTTGTTGTTAACTGAATGATATAATAAGATCTTTACATTTGAGAATCCGTTGACAAGCATATAAGATAGATGGTTTGGTGCCACAGGGATTAGAGTATTAAGAGTCTTAACACACTGACAACCGGACGGTACACAATTTATTAGCATCATTTCATTAAGTCCCACTAGTTCACGCTGACCAAGCATGCTGATCCAGTTAGACAGCATGTGATTAGTTGAGATACAGCGACACACCTACTCTGATCACTCTTGCATATTCAACAGAGAGTTCTAGTTTAGTTTTGGTTAGAGAAGTACATACTATTCGGGTTTACACGAACGGCAAAACATCAGCCGGGAAAATGTAGTTTAATATTCATTGGGTGGCAACGGCCACCATATCTATGTGTTCGGAATTCTAACTATGGTATTTCTACAAACTATCCTTTGTTTGCATTTTCATACTCGACATTCACTTGGATATGATTTTCTTATTGATGATCTTGTCATACATGTATATGATTTGGAACTATACTAATTACAATACAGAAACTACAAAATGGACTTCTTCATTTCTCCAAGCCGGACTTCCACTTTCATACATTCATAATTTACAATTCGGATACAAATGAATTCCAACAGTACAGCAGTTTCTATTTCACTAGAAAATATTGTTTTGACTGCTCTTCCCTCCGCTGCTTCATCTTCTTCATAGAAATGATAAAAATTAAAATTTGGCTTTTGCATCAACATTTCTTCTAATGCTGAAAGTTGGTGATCCTTCGAAAGCAAGAGTGGCAATGCCAAAAGAGAAAATTACAGACCCGGTTTTATTGAGTCTTTTAATGAATAGTAAAAGTGCAATACTACCCACGTCCCCTAGCACCTGCGTAAGCAGTATTCAATGGTCAAAACTTATACCATCGACACTAATGATCCTGAAAGACCAGAAAATATAACAACACTGAGAATTAAACACGGGGCGATTTTTTACGGCCGCCACACAAGCACTTACCACTTTCTGTTGTTGAGTACATTCTCCAATAACTGACTTAGTAATATTTCATCAATCATTTCATTTGTTTCCATTTTCTTTCATTTAGAGTGTTTAGAACAGAAAGATGTTTTACAGCAAATGTATTGCGGTTACTTAAAACTTTTTCAAAGGGACGTGATAACATAGCAGACCCAGATCAAACAGCTCCTGCAGAAACCGTCTGATCAGGATCTACTATGTGTGCCCATGGATTTACATCTACGTTTTCTACCAATATCACACATTCAAATATTCATGTACTCACATATAGCGATTAAGCGAATTATTTCGTGGCGTTATTATTTATTACCCTTTCCTTCATATAAATGCCTTTTACGCATCTGCAAACATAGTAGACGCAGATCAGACGGCTCCTATAGGCGGTGTTTGATCAGAGTCTGCTCTGTTTGCATCATACATATTCAGCTTATGTTATGATACAGATCTGATTCTAGTTTACGTCTGAGCTAAAGCGGCCTTTGCACATATTGCCATCATACAAATTCAGCTACAAATTATCACGATGTCATTATTCGTTACATTGATGTGCAACCTGGAAAGGGTTAAATAGCTACTCAACTGTGAAATGGTTAATAGGCACCTTTTTCTATATTTCAGTATTTCAATGGCGTTGTACAGGGCAATCTAGAAAACAAGTATGTATACATAGTACAATAGATGAAAGTTACAGTCCTATTTCTGAACCAATCGTTGAAAACGTATACATTGATCCTTTGAATGTGGAAGGTTCAATTGGATTTTATCCATCAGTGTTTAACAATTCGGTCAATTCAATATGAAAAACACATTTTGGTTTTTTTAATGACAAACAGTGCAGATTCTGATCAGGGGGTTCCTTCGGTAGCCCTCTGATCTGTGTCTACATTGTTTTCAAATAACAATATACCCGTATTTCATCTCCATTTTCTACTATATCTGCTTGCTGAGATGAAAAGGAAAAACACATTGAAGATATGCAGTTGAGAAGACCAACAGGAAAATAAGTTTTAGAGACAATATTCAGTACGTTAAGTGACATTTAGTGGAAACGCTGTCGAGTGTTCTCTTCAAATTTAGAAATATCACTTCAGACTTTTCCTATTTTGAAAGTTCAACCAAACTGGTTCTCGGCTTTTCTCATATTTTGTTTCCGACAAGGATGAGGAAATTAAAATAAAACCATGTGTTTTTTACCCCCTTCGTGCCACAATGACGGGTCTATGATATCACATGCAAACAGTTTGGATCCAGATGAGACACCGAGTAACTCGGCGTCTCATCAGGATCCAAACTGTTTGACACTCTGTTTACTGTTTTATAAAGAAAATGGAAGAAGTGCAAACACTTGCATTAAAAATAAACGAAAATATGCCAAGCAGACGACAATACTGGCACCGAAAGGATTAAGATCAACATGACTGATATTTGCAAACAACTTGAATCTAGATGAGACGCCAAGTAACTCCAAACTATTTGACACTCTGCCATCATAGTTTCTCAAAAGCTTGAACACTTCGAAAATAAAAATAAACTAAATACTTCGTGTAAGAGTTTGAGCAGTCATTTTCGTTAGAGAAGTATAAGTTTCAGTGCATGCGTACTTTAAACTCTTTCGCTGCAAAATTGTGTCGTCTGCAACATTTATCGTTTGCTACAATTTGCATTTTTCTTGTTTTTCTTCAATTTTTGTTTCAAAAAACAAAGTCGCAGAAACACACAGTTTGGATCCAGATGAGACGCCGTGCTACTCTGCGTCTCATCTGGATTTGTCATGTTTGCATAGGTAATCACACCTTGATCTGCCCTGTTTGCATAGGTAATCACATCTGGATCTGTCATGTTTGCATAGGTAATCACACCTTTATAGTACGTTACTGCGTAAAATATTTACATTACGGTATGGTAAATGGTGAAATGCGTTTTGAAATGGGTCATCATTATAATATCGTAATTACCTTATAAGCCATACCCGCTGTACATTAGCATTTGATCAAATTTGGGTCTGGTGAAATATTGACTACTTGCGAATCGGTCAAACGTTTCATATACTGCTAACCGAGTATCAAACAGATTGGATGGAATTTACTAATGCAAAATGAGAGTAATGTAGAAAGATCCTATGGAAGCTTTCTGCGTGTTTCATCCGGCATTCAGCTACCATCTGGATAGATTAATGATCCTTCCATTTCACTCTCATCTTAAGTAGCAGATACATATGCCCATATATAGCTCACTTCCGGCAGGGTTTACTGGATTACTGGTTTTACCATAAGAGACTAATCAATTCCGTGATGAATATTCATGAAAGAAATAATCTTAAGCAATCAAAGCAGACCCTGATCAGATGGCCCCTACAGGAATCTTTGAAATAGATGTACTCTCTTTTGCAAAAGCGTTAACCCTTTACTCCATAAATATTCACGCTAGAAATAATAATAATACCATGAATATTAATTAAATTAAATGTTATAAAAGCACATTGACACAGGATAGTTTGGCGATGATAGATACCATACAACCGTATCTATATTATATCATAAGCAAACAGAATATACCCTGATCAGACGGTTCCTATAGGAGTCGTCGGATCTTGGTCTACACAGTTTGCAAAGGTGTAGAAAGGCGTATTATAGAGCAAGGGTTAAAAGGTGTTTATATGAATGAAAAAAAAATAACACAAGTATTACAATGTTTTATATTTTTCACAGGCTTGCACAAGTTTAGCCACGGTTCCCGGTTCTCTGTATGTGTGACCAGCGTCAGGAACAATATAGAATTCAGCATTTGGCAGAGCCTGGAACCAAACAAAAACAGCAATGGAAATATATTTATTGCTCAGTTTTGAAATGATATGTTGTTTTGCTTAACTTCTAAAAGCTGAGTTTTATTTTTCAATTTGATCAAACCATTTAATTACGCACAATTAGAACGAGAAAAACATAAAATATTCGTAGACAGTGACTCTTTGGTCTCCTGCTACCATCATAAGTTAATGCTTCTTTTCCACACACACAGCACACGCTGACATTCTAATACATCTTGAGGTGACTTAATGCAGGATAAAATAATGCAAAAGATCCTAATAACTTTCTGAAATGAGCTACAACCCGGGCACAGATATGCAAATTAACTAATTTAAATGAGTATGATGGCATTTGAAAGAGGGGTCTTAGAAGATCCCTTTGACCAGGGTCTGCATTGTTTGTCATTCTAAATCCTCTCACAAATTATATACAAGGTATACTGAATGCACTATACCGTTAGATAAATAGACAGATTGAAAACATTCATATGGACCAATCATCTTTGAAATTTCCATACAGTAAATACTCGATTATTCGAACATCCAAACACGTGCCATAATTGATTTTGTAACACAGGCGACAGCTTAACGTAGGGTGAAAGTCATGCAGAGAGCTCCTCTTTCATCCTGCATCGAGCAGCCACCTGCCTACACATTAAATAAAGTATTCATTACTAAAGTTTCGTAGTATCGAGTTTGTACTGTATCGCAAGAGACAGGTGTTACTGCACATCCTCTGTAAAGTAACAACATTAAAGAGGCATAACTATGAGTCTTCAATTTAACGAAGATGATAGATTTACCTATGTATTCTCATATCATTTACCTCTTTACTCATTCAATGCGCCTTTCGATGCCATTGCAGACAGAATATACCCTGATCAGACGGCTCCTTTAATATATCGATCTGATAAATATTCATGATGCCATTATTTTTTACGTGAATATATATCGACGAAGGGATTAGGATCAACCCGTCCAGGTCTTACTTTACCATCCATTTGGACGGGGTACAGCATACAAAATATTTGCTTGAATAAAACATTGACATTAATGGATCAGCAAACATTGTAAACACTAATTAGTGAGCTCCTTCTTAACCTCTGATCAGTGTCTTCATTGTTTGCGTATATCCCTTTAAGGGACAATGTGCACTAACGGGTTAATTAATGCATGATAAAGGGTTTTCATAAAGTTCATATGAGACCTTTCTGCATTATTTCCGTTTTGTATTAATCAACCATCTACTAGATATTGACTGTTTGACCTTTCTGCATTACTTCCGTTTTGTATTAATCAACCATCTGCTAAAAAGACTAGATATTGACTGGTTGCTTTAGTTTTGTTCTACTGTGGATATGTATTGTGACGTGTTTACCTTGTGCAGTTTCCAAGCGGTCTCCATGGGACATTGCATGTCATATCTGCCCTGCACTATGGTAGTAGGAATGTGACGAATCCTGTCCACATTGGCCAGTAACTGACCATCAAAGTCAAAGAATCCACCATTTACAAAGTAATGACTGAAACAAATAATGATCAAAAGTTATTCGGCGGATATCTAAGAGTCTGGGCCATGATGAGAAAGGATACCTTAGAAAGGATACCTTAGAAAGGATACCTTAAGAAAGGATACCTTAGAAAGGATACCTTAGAAAGGATACCTTTGGCAATCATGTGCTATCAAGAGTTCCACAAGCGGTTATAATATCGGATAATACATACAGTAAAATCCCTCTAAACCTGACGTTTAATTTAGTATACATATCCGTCTTGGGCACAGGAGGAAGCTTAAGGCAGAATGAAAGTCATGCAGAAAGCTTCTCTAGCAGCTTTCTGCATGACTTTCACCCTGCACTAAGCAGTCAACTACCCCAAATTGTCCATTATTCTCTATTAGAATTCCCGTTTATAGAGGTTTTACCGTACATAAAATGCGAACAGTAAGCATGCTTTTTACCGCCATCATCAGTTTGAACAGTAAAGTCTCGTTAATACGACCATTTAAAGGAAGTATAATTATGGACGTTTAAAACAGGCGGTAGCTTAAAATGGGACAAAAATAATGGAGGAAATAAAATTCGTATAGGAGCTTTCTGCATTACTGTTGGCCGACATTAAGCAACGACCTGCTTTTAAATATTCCTTTTAACCCTTTCCCTCATATAAACGTGTTTTCACGCAGTTGCAAACAAAGTAGACCCAGATCAGACGGCTCCTAGAAGAGCCGTCTGATCAGGGTCTGCTCTGTTTGCTAACAGAGTTTTATAGATCTGTTTCTTTGCCTTCTAAAATGTCTACAATTATCCACCTTCCATATTTCATTATAACTATTTTGTCCATGAATATTCAGTAAGTAAGAAATTTGGAATACATGTAGAACAGGTAAAGGGTTAAATGAATAGTGTGGTCGAATTAGTAAGTATTTTCTGTAGTTAGAATAAAGACACCTAGGTAAATGTAAAACTCAATCTGTATTACAAACGGCAAACTAGTAATCAAGCACAGAGATTATGAAACTTCTGAGTCTGAGTTTATTTTTCGAGTATCGGATAGATCAGATTTTCAGCTTGCTTGAGAATGAAATCAGATTCAAGCAACAAACTTACGTGTATTAGCCATGCAGCAAACACCACATATAGAACACTCAGTTGCCCGAACAAGATTTACAACGTCGTGAACCAGAATCTCAAGTACAACCTTAACGTTCAGTAAAATAGATTCAACAAAGGCCTATAGCTCCTGAAGAAGTAGATCACATGCACCAGAAGTCAAACCCGATCAGCATTAGAACTACTTTGAACGTCCGGTATAGAGCGGTTTTATTGTTGTAGTTTAAAAGAAAATTTCAAATCACCACATGACTTACCACTCAATTGTGACATACTGAAGTGTCCATTGGTCATCTTCAGTACAGGCAAGATACTCAGGATCTATGAGGAGTCTTGCGGTTGTCATTTCCCATCTACTCCAAGCCTTTGCACATGCCATTTTGACTGCTTCGTCGTTCCCCACCAGTCTCCTGTAATAGGCTCCCAACAGATCATACCGCTCTACCTTAAAGAACAACAGACCATAAATATTAGGAAATGGCTCGCGCAAATCTACAGCAACTCCAGAAGCACAAATGTAGTGCACGCTCACTTATATATACGCGACATTCACAAAACTGTTCCTTGCCTGTTCCACACTAACAGCATATAAACAACGCCGTAAAACAAAATTTAGTGAAACTGTTCAAAAACAAAAGAGAAGATGTGACGCTATATTAACGCAAACGTGTGATTTCAGAGCTACCGAAAAAGTGCTAAATGCTAAATGTTTCATTTCTCCACAAAACCCTATACTATGACCACTCTATAGGGTTGTTGGAGTAATAAAGGAGTTATTCTTAAAAACTACAAATTTTATCTGAACCTTTGTATGATAAATCAAAACTTCAAGAAACCGTTTACGTATCTATAATATATACAGTAAAGCCTCTCTATAACGGCCACTAAATTACATCAAATATTTTGTGTTAAAGGCAGGTGGTTACTTAAAGTAAGGTGAAAGTTAAACAGAATGCTCCTACAGGAGCGTTCTGTTTTACTTTCCCCTTGCTTTTAGCAGCCACCTGCCCTAATATACCAACTAATTAATACACTTTAGTGGCCTTTATAGAGAGGTTTTACTATATTGATTTAGCTGGATCTAGGGCAATGCGACATCAAAAAGGACAGTTTGGAGTTAAAGACACTTACTGAATATATTCTGTAGCGCCAAAGGAAATTGAATATAAAAGAAATTTATAAATATAGATTCATAGCAAATGATATGCGAACACACATATACCAAACACATATATCTCAAACATATGTCACACACATATACCACACACATATACATAGATCTGTTCTTTGCCTGCTCAACTTCAACAACTTCACAAATAATACGCGCTCATATACACATATACCATATGCATATACAACACACATATACCATACACATACCACACACCTATACAACACACGCATATCAGATCTGTTCTTTGCCTGCTCATCTTCAAATTAATTGCAGCGCCGTAGAGTCAAAACTCAAACTCATCGAAAACTAAAATGCAAGATGTGACACCATAACTTACGTCAGAATATTATTAGACTTAACATCAATAAAAACCGCCCCACTGAAAAAGTAATTATCAGTTGGTGTCTAGGGCACTGCGATACTAAATTGGATCGTTTGGAGTTCAGGGCACTGCGATACCAAAAAGATCACGTAGCGTCAAAAGATGTTGAACACTAAGGTACTCCACATGAAGAGTGCCTTTGCACACACAAGTACCATACACAATTACACATATGCCAATCATATGTACACAAATATGAAAGATGCACGACACAAATACAAAAACAGTACAATAAAGCCTCGCTAATACAATCACTAGAAAAACACTCGAAATAAGTGCAATTCTGGACTTTTAAAACAGGTAGTATCTTAAAACGTGACAAATATAATGCAGAACATTCGTATAGGAACTTTCTGCACCACTGTTGCCCTGCATTAAGCAACCACCTGCTTTTACATATTTCTTTTTAATGAATTATGTGTTCGAATTAGGGAGATTTATTGTAGTTAGAATACAGGCGCATAGGTAAAAGTAAGTAGGTATATCGCTAAAACGTCAAACAACTCAATCTGTTTTACAACCAGTAAAATAATAAAAGGTGTATTGCCTGCTCAACTTCGACAATTTAATTGTAGTGCCATAAAGCCAATCCTCAAACCCATTGAAAACCAAAGGCAAGATATGGCACCATAACTTACGCAAGATTATAACACATAACGTCACAAAACGCCTTACTGAATAACGAATTTATGAAGTACATTTCGTAATTATCAGCTGGTCTGGGTCTAGGGCATTGCAACACTGAATCTGAATTGGATCGTTTGGAGTTTAGGACATTGCAACACTGAATTGGATCGTTTGGAGTTTAGGACATTGCAACACTGAATTAGATCGTTTGGAGTTTAGGACATTGCAACACTGAATTGGATCGTTTGGAGTTTGGGGCACTGGCGACACTGAATTGGATCGTTTGGAGTTTAGGACATGCAACACTGAATTAGATCGTTTGGAGTTTAGGACATTGCAACACTGAATTGGATCATTTGGAGTTTAGGACATTGCAACACTGAATTGGATCGTTTGGAGTTTAGGACATTGCAACACTGAATTGGATCGTTTGGAGTGACACTGGTGACACTGACAAGATAAAGTAGCGCCTAAGGATGTTGAACATAAAATAAATCCATATGAAAGGCGCCCATGCACACACGCGTACCAAGTGCATATATGCAATCATATTTACAAAGGTATGAAAGCTCTACGATACAAACACAAAAACGATGAAGACAGTGATACCGCCCTGGAAGATCAGTGGTAAAAATACCATTGGAGGTTTAAACTATGGTTAGGGGATGTGTCCAAACTCGCTATTACTACATCAAGCATTATTACATCAAATACAAGATAAGATCAAAGACGGCTAAATTATTTACCTCAGGTATAGGTTTGAGGAACTCTTCCCAGGCATCAGGGAACATAATACTTGCACCTTCCTGGTAAAACCACGCCAGCTCCCTTCTACAACATAATTATGTAGAATTTCAATGATCTCTTACTGAGACAGTGACAATAAGTAAAACACAATTGTCAACTTTGTTTTTGAGTCTACAATTGCCATGCTTAAAAATATGACTGCTCAATATCTTATCTGGCACCAAGATTATAAGATTATAACACTTTCTGCTTGAGTCTGAAATCATTCTCAAGCATCTGATTGGTCAGATTCTGAGCTTGCTCAGAATCTGGCCAATCAGATACTTGAGAATGATCTCAGACTTTGACTTTTATACTTCCACGTTCGAGATTCTACTGATCAACTTAGATCCTGATGAGACACCGAGTTACTGTGTCTCATCTGGATTTAAGCTGTTTGGAAATGCCAGCGAGTTAAACACATTACACCTTAAATATTCATACAAGATATAATGAAATCATGAATATAAATAAATTATTTTTATTATGGCACTTGAAAACTGGAATGATTTGCTTTGACAAACACTGTAGAATTCGATATATATCATGTCATAACCACACAGAGCAGATCTTGATCAGACAGCTCCAACAGGGTCATTTAGTCTGGGTCTACTCTGTTAGTAAAAGTATAGAAAGGCCTATTTATGGAGTAAATAGTAAAAGTAATCACTTAATGAGGGAAAATGCCGTTACGTGCTGCGAACATTGCATCAATAATCACACTCGATAAACAACGTTACTGAAAATGGCAGAATAATGCGAATATTGTGGAAAAGATACTTTAACATATGAAAATAACTGTATATGTTTTACAATTTGGTAAAACTTTTAATTCATAGAAACTTACATTTGGTGTTTGTTTTCACGAGTAAAGAAAACCAGGTACTGAACAATTAAAATAAACATTTTCAATGGTGATATCGATCCTAACATGTCACTAAACAGAAATTGTAACTTGTTAGAGGCCTCTTACATAGTAGTTTAAAGCAAACTTTAAACGTTGTAGCGAAGGATTAAATTTCGGAGAGAAATCATACATACATGCCAAAAGCAATCTGTAGAGCAAAACATAGATTTGCCTACTATAATATTAAAATCGTTACGTCTCCATCAAACCCTATGCTGAAGAGGCGATTCTAAAGAGTGGTCACAACAAGCGTTTGGTGGAGAAGTAAAGAAGTCATTCTTGAACATGTTTTTTCATCTATACATCTTGCCTGGACATCTGATGTTTTTACCTTCTCAGTGTCATAATGCCCCGTAAAATCAATGCACTGACTCTGTCAGGGTGGGTCTCTGCATATGTCAGAGCCAGGGTGGCGCCCCAACTGCCCCCAAACACCACCCACTTGTCTATACCACTGTGCATCCGAAGCTTCTCAATGTCTGCTACAATGTCCAATGTTGTGTTTTCCTGAATCACGTCAAGAATGATATAACCATTGTTGACTCTAAATACTTTGATTGATAACTACAGTAAAACCTCTCTATAACGGCCACTAAATTACATCAAGTATTTTACTTTCACCTTGCTTTAAGCAGTCGCCTGCCCTAAATACCAACTACTTAACACAATTTAGTGGTCGTTATATAGAGGTTTTACTGCACAATTTATATACATTTGCAAGCAGGGTAGACCCAGATCAAACAGTTCCGGTGGAAGCTGGCTGATCAGGGTTTTGCTGTGATTGCTTATATTATATATTTCAGCTTACTTGCGGTAGGTCGATAGTTCTACACGGGAGTTCTGTGCGTGAATCAATGCAGTTTGTTCAACCTCTAGTGTCTTCCTCCATGTAGAACTAGCAGAAGGTTACAACATGGCTGAAATACTGTTAACCTTTTACTCTATCAATATTGATGTTAGAAATAATGACGTAGTGAATATCAACTAGATGAATGTGTTATATACAGCGAGGTATTACAGTTAGTATACCCTTACACTGACCGACAATCATAGCTGATACAGGTCGGTGCCTCGTTAGGAGTCCCCTGATCTGAATCAGCACTGGGTAAGACATTTGTTTAACGCGAGTTTTGTTTGCACCATGTATATAGAAACTTGAGACATTAGAAAACTACAAAAGTACATATATTTTGTGACTTATAGACCCAAAGGGCCGGGTGCTATCTGTTAGTTTGTTATTTAAATTATTGTGTGTTGCGTATTTAATTTGTGTGATGCACAAGTAACAATAATAAGATTTTCTTATCTTACAGCACATTGGCACAGAAATTGCCAACTCGTATCTATATTATATATCATAAGCAAACAGAGCATACCTTGATAAGGGTCTGATCTGGGTCTACTCTGTTTGCAAAGACGTAGAAAGGTGTATTTATGTAGCAAGTTGTTAAAGCGATGTAAAGCCCAATACATGTACAAACAAACAAACAAACAAATAAACAAGTGCATGACAATATTCCCCATTTTGTTTTAATACAATCATTACATTAACTAATATTTAAAATGAGCTGAATCTTATATGAATATTTATCATGTTGATAATGGCATATTTTTTATGTACACA